>NCSJ02000125.1:0-119097 GCA_002812745.2 Scytalidium lignicola
CCTGCGTTTATGCTGCCTTTTGAAAGGATCTGAGATGACGCATTGCGCGTTCATCTTACGGCATCTCGAGCATGGGCTAGATGGATTGAGATATGCATCACAGCGGGCCTTTGTATTGTAAATTAGCCACGGGTACGAAGATACCAAATAATTGTGGAATTTTCCTTTTGCTGCCTGCAGTTAGTGCACGCCCGCTTTCCACGTCTTGTTGCATTCCTGATATCATTGCAGTCAGCCTCTCGCCCGCCGTTTTAGGGAGGGCACGCACTGTTCTAGAGTTTCACTCATTCCTATATCATATCACGTAGGCAATTTAGGTACATGTATCAGCTTAGCTCGGGATAAGATACGCATACAATACTTGAGCACAACTTAAAAACTCATTTCAAGATACACAAAGTTAAAGTTATAAAGGTTAAGAAAAGTATTATTACTATTTAAGAGTACAGAGATGTTATAAGTAAGTATAATATATTAAGAATGTATTATTAATACATTACTAATATATTATAGAATTTTATTATTATATTATACAAGCTTATAATTTAGCATAAGCTATAGAAAAAGAAGAGATTAATCTTGATAATAAGAATAAGATAAAATTTATTTAATACAAATTATTTATTCAAGAATCTATTTTAACTTTAGTCAAGAATACTGCTTTTATTATTAAGTTTAAAAAGCATATTAAATGTTCTTAGTTTTTAGAAAAGCTGATAATACTATAAGTTATTCTTAAAATATTTCTAATATATTTATAATATATTAAAAATGTATTAAAAATATATTACTTACTTTAAAATAACTTTTAATAAACTTAATCGTTTATTATATAATATTAACTTATAATACATTTGTTTAACAGTATTAATATGTTAACAAGTATATTCAAATAAATTATAATTTATATTTGAACAATAACAATTTAACCTTAATATAATACAAGGTTGTTTTTTATGTTTTACCTAATTCTAAACTTATTCTGTCAAAATTAAAGAATCTAATACATTAGTAATATATTAAGAATATATTAGAATACATATGTATTAAAGTATTATACATTTCCATATATTCCTTTTTACTCTTAAATCTTAAAAGTTATTCTATTATTTTTTAAATTTAAGAAGCTGATAAATGTATTCTTATAACTTTAATAATCCTTCTTTTGAAATGGATAGTATAATATATAATTACACTTTAAACATGTTATTGTTAAGTATAATCTTTAAAATCCAATTTAGCAAGATATTAACCAAATCCTGTAATATATTAAGAATATATTAAACTTATTATAATCNTTTTTATTTTGATAATTTAATTGCATTTCATACTTTACAGCTTTAACTTGTTAACTATATAAATAAAATAATAAACATTGTTTTTTTATTATCAATCCAAGTTTATCAGAATTTACAAGACTTTTATGAACATTAYTTAAAGTCATTTTATTATACTAAGAACAAAATTRTAATAATAATAAATTTTTTAATAARCTTGTTATAATTTAATATAYTARTAATATATTCWGAATATATTAWWAATAYATTNCTGAATATATTATAAATACATTACTTGTAGTCAAAGAAGGATTATTAATTTGTCGAATAATCGAAATGATATTATTAACTAAAATTAAAAAGGTTTTTGATAGTAATAATAATAGATGTTCATGTATACTATAAGATGTCCAAATGATATAAGGACAATCTTTAATATTTACCAGTTAAAATAATTAAAAACAAACTTTACATGAACAACAGATTAATAAACCTTGACCTTGAATATAATTAATCCTTGTAATATATTAAAAATGTATTAAAAATATATTAAGAATACATTACCATATATTTTTCTTCTAGTCTGATTTTGTTCTATAATAGAATATATTTCTATTAGATATTATTCAAAATTCTTAATAAGTTGTTGTAAAAAGGGTAATTGACTATATACACTTTATGGAATAATTCTTCAAAAATGTTTATTATCAATCATTTTGTAAATACACTGAATATTATAAATAAGAGATTCAGTTATCAGCTAATATATTGTTAATATATTAAGAATGTATTAAAAATGTATTTAGAAGACTTACATTTATTGTTATAAATCTAACTTTCAATCTACAATTTTCTAATCGATTTTTACAAGTGTTATGTTTCTGAAAAGCTTATTTACAATGAATATAAAACCTGTTATAATATATTATTAATATATTAAGAATATATTAAACTACTTATTTAATTACTTCTTTTTCTTTTAAAAGGCTTAATATATCCTTTCGAATATTAGTTATTAATTTCTAATGATCATTAGACAATTCAGTTATTTTCATATCTTGAATATTAGTCTTAAGATATTGATAATGTATTATTCTTGTACAATAATAAGTAATCTTTTAATATATTATATTACCTAAAATACTAGAATAAGTAAGCTTTCTGCTATTGCNTTTTTTTAAAGCAACTAAACTTTATAATACATTAGTAATATATTTGTAATGTATTCATAATATATTTCAACTTATATTATCCGAAATCGTTTGAATTTACATATTAGTCATATTTTTAATGTTAATAATATACATAACTCCATTTTCACTTGTCTTAGGATATTCTAGCAATTCTAAACTGTAAACTCGTTTTTGAACTTTAATTACTTGTTCAGACGTTTTACTAGAAATAATAACGATTTCCTGTTATAATATTAATATATTAAAAATACATTCTTAATATATTAGGAATACATTACATTATTAATCTCATTTTGCAATTCTCTTTTATAACGTATTCAATCATCTTTATATTAAAGGTTACTCAAATTATAATTATTACTCTATGGAACTATATTTGGATTTGATAAAATATTATCCATAGTAATATATTAGTAATGTATTACGAAAAGATAATAAAAATACTAATAAAAATCAAGTTGTAGTCTATCAAAGATGTCTTTAAATGAGTTGGCCCTATCCAAGGTCGCTTATTTTCGCTTAGCTGAGCTAACCCCTTCACATGAAAAATATTTCTCGCTTACGATGTCACATGACTAGTCGCTAGTAAGGGTCAGGCGAGCCACACCCCTCGGGGTCAGGTCACTTGTACATGGGTGCCAGCCTGCAGCTCACACGAAGCCTTCGAAATTGATTAGAGTATTGCAATTAATTAATTTAGTTAAGAAACGTTAGAATATTAGTTGATAAGGTATGAGGTGGATAAAGTTGATAAAGTTTCAAGTTAGGTGCATGAATAACAACAAGCTACTTACTCTCACCAACGTAGAACAAGTGATAAAACACTCAGAAGCTACAAAAACAATAGAACATAGAAAGAAACAACTTGCGTATATAAATGCATTTAAGAGAAGACATAGGCCTGTTACAATATACATCTTCGTTTGGTAACCAAGCTGTTATTTAAGCTTAAGGAGCTAAAAACACCAGCTTACAACCTCCATAACTTCAACAAGCAGAACATAAGTCCAGATACAGTCTTACTAGACTTGTTTATGAAGATATAACTACCAAACCAAGCTTAAACAACAACCTTGTTATCTAGGGTAAAACAAAAAATATCTATATTATCGCCATCTTAGTCATCATCTGTAATAGTTCTATTAAAGGCAACAAGAAAGGGTTTTCTAAGTGTAAAAGAGAGAATGATAACATCTGATTCAACTACCTTAACACATAATAGATTTGCAACAGTAAGGTTTTTATCCTGCCGGCGAATCAGGTTCTTCAAGATCTCTAGGAATCACTCCTCTACTTGCAATTGTAAAGTAAACTCAAGCTTGTCCTTGTTAAAATTGTTATCAACACTCTTGAGCGTAAGAAACAAGCTAAGCTAGCCTAAGAGGATAATACCTAAGGGTCCAGGTTCCTTGTCATCATATAAGTTGTCAAGGTTATTATAAGCTAGCCACTTTATTCTATTTCTACCAAAAGCCTCCTACAAAAGCTTTGGATCAAGTTGTTCAAGATTTCCCACAGATACTCACTAACCCTAAAAGTATNAAAAAGTTCAAGACTCCATCAAAGTTCAAGGATCAAAGAAGAGTAGTTAGTCTCTTATTCAGAGATGTGAAAAATAAAGGAGTAAAGGCTAAAAAGAGTGTTTACACATCAACAGAACTAGACTAGTAAGGGCTAATGTAAATAACATCCAAGTAAGACAGTATAAAACTACACAATACTTAAGAAATCAACATAAAGAAAAAAAGTNAAAAAGGTAGAAAACCTACAAAGAGCTAGTCTATAATATCAATCATATTGTTTTTATCAACAGTCTCCATAACAAGAAAACCATCTAACATAACAGTAATCCTTTCACTAAAGGTCTTATAAGTACCAACCATCGTTAAGATAACAATATGTTAACGTAGAGTAGTAAAAAGAACAAGAGGACCATCATGTCCTAAGGGACTTATTATCTGGAACTGACATAGATCGTCCTTCGTCAACCACAAAACTATATTCTCGACCCTCCCGTATCGTATCTGCGTCGCTCTTCGACCTTTGGACTAAAGCGGAATCTCCGCGACGAATTGAAGAGTCCATTGGCGCCAAAGACTGGAAATTTGCAGCGGTCTTCCTCCAACGCCCTTTACAGACTCGTTTGCTACGTTGACAGCGCGAACAGATAGGGAATACCTCATCGCATTTTACTCGACGTTCTCTGTTAATATAATTGTCAGCGATTGATTGATATCCATCAAAGGAATGCAGACAACTTTGCGCAATTGGAGGCTCACTTGCAAGTTGAGCATCTACGTAGTAGTTAGAATTATCGCTCTGTCCAGTCCTCATTTCTTCCCCTCCCTCCAAGTGCTCCCTTTCTCTTCATCTTATTCTTCCCTATCCTCTCCATCTTACATAGAATATTACATATTTATTTGAGATATTAGTTAAACTTATCATTATATTTTAATCTCAACTCCTCAGATCATATCAAAGTTACTTTGTCCTCTCGAAGATTGATCTCGTGAACTGTCGCGACGTGACTCTAAGACAGTCCACCTCAGAAATCGGATGGTGACGACTAGAGATCACTCTAGCAGTACATTCGATCCTAGATCTAGGTTTATCCGACTTGATTGGGGGATCTAAAGGTCCACCTAAGTAATCAAATTCCAAAGGGGGCTAAAAGTGATCATCTCAAAGTGATCATCTTAAAGCGATTATCTAAATTGAACTATTCGTAAATGGCTTATCTTTTCCCAGTGTAGACTACTGTACGAAATAACATCTTAAAGATATGGTAGCNTTTTTTTAGTCCATTTCTTCAATAATTACTAGAGTAGGCTAAACCAAATCTTGTTATTAAATACTTCGACGAAAATGAACAGCCTGAAGATCTACAGCCCAATTCCTCAACTGCTAGCCTTTTTAAAAACCTGGATAGAGAGCTTGAGTAATAAGGATACAGCGCTCGTTATGCTATAGTAATCTACACTGTGTAATGGATTTTACTATACAGGAGTCTTCACAAAAGGGTGTAAGAATTTGATCCCTTAACTTATGGCATTATAATATCGCTTGACAGAAGCTCATTATTATAAACAATATTTTGTTTACTTATATATGTTCCAGCCGATACACCAACTCCACCGGTTGGCCAACCGTCTAGGCGATACACCAATTTGACAGTTGGTGTATCGTCTAGCCCATACGCCAACTGAATCAACTTTACCCCACAGTAGCGGTGTAACTTTATGTGTAACAAGTTTCTCTTATTTTGCAACCTTCAATTGAATTGTTCTTTATCCAATATGGCATCAATTGAATTGATTAACCCTTTTCCTAATGATGTACGCTTTGCCTTTCAAGAATATATATATAACGAAAGTTATATTAACAAAGAATGGATTAATCCAAAGCACTGGCAAAGAATGCATGTGTTTTTGGACAATCCAAGCCTCAAATCAGAAGATCGAACAGATACCAACCTAAAACACAGAACACTTACTCAATTTGAGCTTAAGGACTGTCAACTATATCGATTGCCTGATTTTACGCCATTCAGAATTGAGATATGCTGTCCAAGATAGTGAAGTATTTGATATTATTGTTCAAGAGCATGTTAAACTCCTTCATGTAGGACAAGATAAAGTATAACCAGTAATTGATCAAAATTATTATAGAATTAAACATGATGATGTTGAATAAGTATTTAAAAGATACAAAAACTGTTCTTTGAATAAGCTATCAACTATTAAAGCTCCCCTTGAACTTATTATTACTGAAAGAGCTTGGGAATGCATTCAAGTAGACTTGATTAACATGAGGCATAAACTGTTTGGCTAGTACAAATGGATATTACATATTAAAGATCATTTTACCAAATATTCACAATTATACCCACTTAAAAGCAAAGAATCAATTTTAATTACACAAGCATTTACTCAATTTATCATAACATTTTTACCTCCTAAAATTATGTAATATAACAACGGCAAGGAGTTCAAAGGTACTTTTCTTATCATATTATGCAAATATAATATTCGAATAATCAATAGAAAGCCTTGAACACCTCAAACTCAAGGCCTTGTTGAGCAAGCAAATGGAGTGGTTGAAACCAAAATCAGAGCTTGGAAAGCAGATAATGGTTCATCTGAATGAGCTGATGGTCTAGTAGAGGTTACTCTTGTAATTAACACTCAAAAACACTTAACAATCAATTGTACACCTGCTGAATTGTTATTCAGAGATCGTAGCACTTATATTAACTGGTTGGATAGTCAAAAACGCAAAGATCTTACAATTGGAGTACTTCAAGAAGATCCTAATGAAGCTTTAATTTTTGAGAGCAATTTGGAATCTAACCTACCAATTGATTCACAATTGCTAGCTTTAGGCTATTCAAGAGTTGATATCGATATTCAATCACAGTCACATTCTCAAGTTACTATGCGAATTAGCCCTGAAAGTGGCTCAGAGATCAATGTACGAATCACTCCACCAATCAGGAACTCTCCTGAACGGTGGCATGATGCTGAAACTACTATTACAGCTACAGCTACTACAGCTACAGCGACTACAGCTACAGCGACTACAGCTACAGCGACTACAGCTACAGCGACTACAGCTACAGCGACTACAGCTACAACTACTACAACTACAGCTACTACAGCAATTCAATTAACAGATCCAGTGATCCAAAAAGCTCAGCAATCAACACAAAATGCAAGGATTAGGATGGTCGAAAAGTACTCAAAAAAGCATGATATTCAACACTTTAAGATTGGAGATATTGTATCAGTTAAGATTCCAAGGGAAGATAGAACAGCTACTGATAATCGACGATTATATGCTCAAATATTAGATGAGCCATACCCTCATAAATATCGAATTATTACTCAATCAGGAATCATTAATCGTTTGATGCCAACCAAAGATTTGAGTGTAGTTGACCAGAGCCTTTGACCAGATATTAGCATTCCAGAAACCACCAAACAAGTCACATTGACTTTGGCAGCTAGGGAGGCATTTACAAGTCAGCGAATTGGCATATCATGCCAGTGTAAAGGTCAGTGTAGTACTAAAAGATGTCGTTGTTTCAAGGAAGGAAAGGATTGTACAGTACATTACCATAAAGATGAGCATGACTGTGGAAGGTTGTCAAGGCTAGCTATTCGCACTGAACAAGCCTTAATTGAACCACCTGAAAGCTCCAATAACAATAAGAGAAAGCGAGCAAGGGCAAATACTAAGGGTAATGCTGTTGTTTTAGCTGGTCATGGAGTAGCAATTGATTTGGACTAGTAGTAGTTGAATTAGTAGTTGAATTAGTAGTTGAATTAGTAGTTGAATTAGTAACTCAATTCAAAGCCAGTTTGTGTATTGCCTAGGCGATACACCAATTTTTGATTCAGTTGGCGTATGGGCTAGACGATACACCAACTGTCAAGTTGGTGTATCGCCTAGACGGTTGGCCAACCGGCTAGACAGTTGGCCAACCGGCGGAGTTGGTGTATCGGCTGGAACATATATATATAAAGCGGCAATATGTTAGTTACACCGCCTTACATGGGGGTGCCCACTCGTTGGCACCCCGTCCCATTCATGTCGCAGCCCACAACCACCAACTCTCCTCGAGAGACGGGAGCGGTCGCTAGTCTCAGGTACCATGGTGTACGAGGAATCATCCGTCCAGTCACCAACACCACGTCGCGCCCGCAGCCTCTCACAGACTGGAGAGCCTCTTGGCAGTTCCTGACTTCTGTAAACTGTACCACAAGGACTGCATATTACGCTTGGATTAAATTGATACGGATTTGCGCTATCGAGGATCAGAGAAAGACGGCTGAGAGCCTCGTGCGCCATGAACCGCAAAAATGGCAAGCAATTGACCGGGAAGGAGCTGATTGAGAGCATATGCGAAGAGCACGGTTATGTGACAAAGGAGCAAGAGCGTGAATTTACACCTGCTCAACTTCGTATTCTGCAGGCGAAGCTTCTGGCCAAAGATAAACTCATTGGTTCATCGGTCCTGACGCAAGTGACTCCCAAGAGACCTTAAGTCTCTGTCTCCCTTAAGCGTCCTGTTCTGCTGACCAACCACTCCAGACTGGCCAAGAATTTATACACAAGCAATGCCCGTTTTGTCTTCGAGCTTCTACAGAATGCAGACGACAATGAATTCGATATAGCTCGACAACAAGGCCAAATCCCTTACGTTTCCTTTCGCGTTTATCCGGATCGTGTCGAAGTTGACTGCAACGAAGATGGGTTCACACCAGAAAATATCAGAGCCATATGCAGTGTCGGGCAAAGTTCGAAATCTAGCGCCCAAGGGTATATCGGTGAGAAGGGTATTGGATTCAAGTCTGTCTTCATGTATGCTTCAAAAGTTCACATCCAATCGGGAGATGTCTCTTTCTACTTTCAGCATCTACAAGGAGAGTCTGGCATGGGAATGATCTCCCCGGTTTGGCAAGACCCAGAAGATGACCTTCCTCATCCTCATACTCGGATCACCCTATTTATGAGAGAATTTACCAACCCTTCCGATTTGAAACGGATGAATCGGACTTTGCACCAACAATTCCAGGAACTCCAAAGTACATTGCTCTTATTCCTTAAGAATATTAGACGCATTGAAATTTCTATCTTTAGCGAAGAAAATCTACAGACGTCGCATACAGAGTTCAAGATGATATCACTCGACGGCAATCTGGTTCAGCTAGGTACCACTTCTGCAGCGGCGCTATCCGACAAAACAAAAGCCAAATCAAATACACATATCTACCACTGTGTCAGGCATGTCGTGACTAATCTCGAAAAGAATGATAACAGATCTTACTCGGAAACTGAGCTAGCCAACAAAACTTATTCCACATCGGAGATTATTCTTGCTTTCCCATTGACAAAATCCTCTAAGCCAATAATCGAATCTCAAGATCTCTTTGTATTCCTTCCAGTCAGAAAGGTTGGCTTTAATGTGAGTAATTGCTATATACATATTATAATATCGTTCCTGAATTTACTACCTCAACTAACTAAGCTTGGGTGATCACAGTTTCTAGTTCAAGCGGATTTTGTCACTCAGGCGAACCGGCAAGATATCGTTACAACCTCGTACCGAAACCTAGGGTTACTAAACGGAATAGCCGACGCATTCGTTCAGGCTGTTCTGCAATTCTGTGAGCATGACACTCTCCAGTACACCTGGATGAGATACCTCCCCACTAAGGATTATCCATGGGAACCTTTCTGGAATCCAGTACTAGATAGAATTGAACAATGTCTCAAACAAGAAAACATTATACGGTCGGATAAAGAGGGCGTGCTTCGAAGAATTGCCGATCTGAGAGATAGACCAAAATACCTATCCGATCAAAATGGGAACTTATTATTTGGAGATTTGGATCCTGGTATATACTTGTCAGACAAGTACAATGATGAGGATGTTGCTAAGTTAAGGGAGTATGGATTATCACATCCAACCATGAAAGAAATTCTTCTCACCGTCAAGCAAGATCTTGACGCTGGAGATGGCAAGATGTTTGACAATCGGACCGACCAAGATTGGCACACTAGAGCCGCGAAGCTTCTTTCTAGGCCATTTACAAAGCAATGGACAAAAAGCATGGACGAAATTAGGAGGCTTTATATAATCCCCCTTTGTAACGGGATCTACGAACGTATTGGTGGAGACGATGATAACCACAACAACATATATTATCCTAGTGTGTCTTCAGTGCCGATCCCTAGGGACCTGGATGAGTTTGAAAATCTCGTCGAACCTAAAGCATTGGAGAATGAGTCGCGGAAGATACTTTTTGACTATCTAGGTGTCACAACTGCAAATATTAAGCAAGTGCGTCGGAGCATTTTTCGGAAATACAAATACAAAAACCCATACATAGACCTGGAAGATTCCTTTGATCACTTGAGATTTCTCTATCTGACACAAGAATGGGCCACAGAGAAAGAAAACCTTGAGAGGATCAAAATCCATAGCCAAAGTGGGGGCAGCAAAGTATATTCACCTTGCGACTGCTACATCGATAACGACGAACCATATGGACCTGGAGAACTGCTGAAAAGTGGTCAGGACCAAGATGACGGAGAAGAAGGTAGCCCTAGCCTTAAAGTTAACTTTGTGCACCCCAGATATTTTGAGGATCCTCCAGCAGCGAAAGACGGAATGCTTCCCTGGGTGGAATGGCTTCATACCTGTCTAGGTATAAGACGGCGTATTAAGATTGTTTCTTCCGATATGTCATTCTCAGAAGAATGTAGCTATGTGGCTAATTATCGGCCTAACAAGTTTTTGGGGATGTTGCGGGATGCCTTTGAACATGGTGACCAGGACCCCTTTGAGGATGACGATTTCGTTGAACAACTCCAGGCGACCCAAGTACTTTGCAAGTCCGGCGAGAAATTTCCACTCTCGGAGACTTATTTGCCAATCCCGAAACTAGTAAAACGCTGCAAAGGCTTCACGGATTGCGATAGTTTTCCTTTCTTATTGCTTCCACCGTTTGCTGGGGATAAGGAGGATGGTTTCCTTGGCTGGTCTTTTCTCGATCTAGATCGCGAAGATGATATTGGCTTCCGACTCAGCATCCTAAAACATATCAAAAGGGAGAATCCAGACCCGACTTATTTGGAAGACTCAACCAAACTTCTAAGATTATACCAGCTGATTGAAACGGCATGCCTGGAGGCTTCCGATGCTTCTGAGGAGCGGGAGGAGATTCAGTAAGAATAAATGTTCCATGACAATTAATTCAAATTTATGCTTACCGTTGTAAGAGAAATTTTTAACCAGGACTCATTGATTTTCATTCCCAAGATAGCGGATGAAGAGGCATGTTGGGCATCTCCAAGCCAGTGCATTTTGGATGCCCCAATCCCTTTCAACATGGCGTATGCTCTACAGTCTTCTTATGAAGAAGCTTTTGATGAGCCTACATTTGACATGAGTCTCGTTTTTAACTTCTTTTCCCTCACACTTGGCGTATCAAGGATAGGATACCTCGAAATTATCGAGGAGCTCGAGAATTTGGTGGAAAGTGACTGTGATGACGGGGATAGGATTCACGATCTATACACACTTCTTAGCGAAATAATCTCCCCGGAAGAGAAAGACTATTTGCGGTATGTGGAATTGTTGTCAACAGGTAATCTTATGCTCATTATTATCTAGTGAAAGTTTTGAGACTTCAAGTCTCGTCTTCATCCCAACTACTGAGGAGCCAGGCTGGCACAAACTGTCGGAATGCCTCTGGTCTGGAGCAACGGAGATCTATGGAATGGTACCTATCAATCTTTACTATGATGATCTAGAAGAATTATTTGTCGAAACTCTTGGTGTCAAAACATTAACTCTTCAAATGGTTTTGGACGAGTTACTCCAAATGGCATCTCAAGCTCCATCCATCGGCCAAGTCAAGGAGAAACTATGGGTCATCAACTCATTCCTTGCATCAGGTGAAACCGCACCATCCCCATCACTAATTCTAGAAGCCAAAGTCTTCCCCGTAAGGCATCCGAACGGGAAAATCCGCCTTTCCTCAGTGAAAAATCCGTGTAATTTTGCTATCATGGATCGTGAGATGATTGGAGTTCTATTTCGGGATAAAGTGAAACTTTTAGACTTTTCGCTCCAGGAAATTCGACGGCTAGTATTCCTCATCCAGTGGCTTTCACTCGAAACAAGATATCTGTCAAAGTCTGTGAAAGAGGTCTCTAAGGTTAATGCAAGTCCTCAGATACTTGTATCATCACCAGATCGGGATGTTAGCGCGAAAGCATACGGCCTTCTGCGGTATGTTGTCTCTTTTGAAGATATCCATGCTGAGATACTAGTACCTAACATCAACAATAGCATAGCCGCCAGCTTTAATAGTCCTAGGTTTGAAGCTGACCCCGAGGGTCTCTACGAGACACTCAGATCGGTCAAAGTCGTAAAGACGGAAGGTATCTCATCTGTACTTCTCTTGTCTCAGGATGGACAACAGCATGAAATTGAAATTGAAAAGAGCACATTGCATATCCGCGAAAAAGATAATCGTTTGACCATTTATATTCCCTGTGACGAAGCCGACCAAGAGTTTTGTTTCGAGAATAAGTTACCAGAAGCAGTAGCAGATTGGCTCATGCGAGACCCGATAACTCAGATATCTAACCAATCTGAGAAAATAGCATTAAACACTATTACTAAAGTATTGCATTGTCGGCCATCGATTGTTTCGCGAGTCCTTGAGCATGATGGGATAGTGGGCATAGATATCCCCAAGGTCTACGAGCAGTCTGCCAACACTTCGAATCAAGATGAACCGGAGTCAGAGACGGAAACACTTGTGGATATGGATAATTCATCTATATCAATAACTAGAACAGCCAGGGTAGGCTCAAGGACACGCCGTGTAGCTAGAGCTTCTTCTAGCTTCTCCCCTCGAATCGAACTGTCACCGCCAGTTGTAGAAGATCTCCTAGCGGATGATTCCTTTAGGAACCTGTTAGACAATGTGATCAGGAACGCTAGCAGAGCCACGTTTCCTGCAGGGGGGGCCTTTGATATGTCGGATCTTCTCGACGCACTTCCAGATCGGCAAGTTACGATTGAAAGTTATGACGGTCTCGATGCTTCAGGGTCAATAACTTCATCTAGTCAAGCGGAGCGACGCAGAAAGATTGGGGCGGCAGGAGAGTTATTTGTAAGTCATGATCTTTGTTTTAAAGCTCTACCGCTCTGACCTTTTTTCAGATATTCGAATTACTCTCCTCCCTAGAGCTAGGCTTTGACCGGGAGAACTGGAGGAGTACAATTCGTAGATATGTAACAGTTCACCCTAAATACTTCGACCTGGAACCCTGGAATCATCAAGAAACGGCGGACATTGTTTATGAAGATGAGGAAGGTGACTTTACTTCATTCTTAATCGACAAGGGCCACTTGGAAAAATCAATATGGCAGGATAGAACCCCATGTGTCTACTTGGAAGTTAAGACTACCACAGGGCCATGCAACACGCCATTCTTCATGAGCAAGGGTCAATATCTGAAAGTTGGTTACAAGCCACCTACCCGTCTAAGATTGAGGCTAAACTGACCATTCTAGATGAAAGACTGGAGTAATGGGAAACGTGGAAATAAAAATCAAAACGTGATATATATGATCTTACGGGTGTTTAACCTTGGCAAAGAGTCAATAGGAGTGAGAATTTATGTTGATCCAGATGCCCTACGACACAACGGACAGCTTAAATTTACAGCAGATAAATGGTCTGTTGTTCCTGGAAATGAAAATTCGTGAACTATCAATTCTATAGGTAAAGAATAGTCTTCCAGTTAGAAGAACCATAGATACCTATGGTAGAATGTTCTAAATCAAGTGAAAGTAAATTAAAATATGTGCATAAAATAACCTTGTCATTGATTATATAAGAATGAGCAATATCAGTATGTTAGCAGTTTGGCTAGGTTATTCCACTGAAGGAGCTCTAATGTCAGATATTAGCTTAGTAAGAAAGGCACAAAATCATGGGAACGAAGTCAATTGAGTATGCCAAACTACGGCTACAGCACGGTTTACGAAGGCACCAATATTTAGGGGCAGGAGAAGCTCTGTATCGATATGGAATTTGAGCTTGCGCTCGAAGTGCGCTCATCAGACGTTCCATATAAAGTTATGATACTCATTTCTTGCAACCCCGGCCCCCTATGCACTTTGTCCGGTGCATGTTACATAGAAAACCTGACTCCATTATCTTATAGGCGAGATAGAATAGCATAATAAGGATTGTTATTTTCACAGAATTCATCTTCAAGCTAACGAGTTCTTGCACTTAATAAACACATTTTGCAGTGGGTGTTTAGGCAAAAAGTCCAGGGCTGGGAATTAATTTCTTAGTATTTAGTATTAATTGATTCATTACTTTTAGAAAGGCTTTGTTGAACGACAGCAAAAAGAATTTAGGGATCCTACAATTTCTGTAGAATCAGGATATTAGGGGGCGCGGAATATAATATTAAAAAANGTGATTACATTCAACTCGTTAGCGAAAACCGGAAAAATCTTTGATGGTCTAACGGTCATCTAAGCAGCTTGTCACAATATAAGAGTATACAGAATGTTATTTTGCAAGATTTCATAAGATAATTATCTATAAATCTAGGTGCTATTTTCAATTTATCAAAAAACGGATGCCTGAAAGCAATAATAGTACGAAGGACTACTACTCATGTTTTTGAAACCAACCAACAGTCTTGGCAAACCTGTTGGTAGACAGTTACTGTTATTGATTGGACATTCCTGATTTAGTATAAGTGCTTATGACCAATGAATTGCGTTTTCAAATCATTAACGCCCTACTACCTTCAGCTCATGAATCAAATTGCTGCGCAAAATGTGGAGCTTATGTAACTTGCAAATTGGAGGAGCTACAGAACTCACGGTGCCTCAAACTACAGGCCAAAGAGTGCCTATAGATCAGGGATAGCCAGAGCTTATAGGGAACCTACAGAGCAAGGAGAACTCACGAGCTAAGGATAGCCAGGGCATACCGGCCCGAAGTATAACGCCGATCGTATACGGGCCAGCCAGTAGTTACAGAGGCTACAGAACGTACAAGTTAGTTTATGAGCCAAAGACAGCCAGATTGTACACGCCAGTTAGAGTATATAGAGCCTACTGGACTCATAGACTAAGGAGAGCCTGATGTTCCTACAACTCAGGAACTGCCATATCCTATTAAATGTGTTTTAAATTATTTAATAATATTATTTATGTTTATCTTTATAATGTAAATTTATTTGTATAAAACTAAATTTATTCCTTTTGATAGAATTACTTCTTTTTAAGTGTTATTAGTATAAAGTAATAATAATTCTTTTATTATTATATTTTTCTATTCTTGAGAATGTTTCTTATTATTAATAACTTCTTTATATAATTGTAAAATCTTGATATTATGAATTTTCATTATTAAAAGTGTAATTTCGTTTTTATTAAAACTTTTAAGTAAAAGATTAATTATATTAAAGTTAAGTTAAATTAATATTACTTTTATTATCTTTGAGAATTATTCTTCTTCTTGTATTAAAAATTCTAATTACTTTTACTTTATTCTTATAAAGTAATAAAGAGTATTATTATTAATTAGAGTTTTTTTTWACTTTTAGATTTTGTTATATTAGTATAATAAGGATTATTATTAAAATGTTAATAGTTTAAGATTAGACTTTAATTCTTGTAAATTATAAAAGGTATAATCTTTTAACTCTTTTAAGATTTAAGGTTTCTTTGTGTTGGTAGAGTAGTGGTTACGTACACGTGATATTCACGTGCCTCTGTAAACTAGTCCCGATTGGGTAGTGGGAGCGAGCGAAGCTCCTACAGCTTCGCTCTCCCACCCCTAATCGTACAACAACCATGGAATAGCACAACGAGTACATTACGTATAATTACGTACTGTACTACGTGCTACAGGTGAACCGACACTTTGTTACTTTCCGTTAATATATCTTTTTCCGTGAATGTGAATATATTTAATAATAATATAAACGATAAAATTATAATTTGCAAAGTGATTTTGAACATTAATAAATTAATTAAAGTTAATTAAGTTAAAATTATCTTTATAATAATATTCTTTATTAATCTTCCTCTTAGTTTGTAATTCGGTTTAATGTTAAATGTTCTTTAAAATCTAGCCTTATAGGTTTTAATTTATAAGTTTATTATTTTTCCTTTAGTATTCTCGTTTATTATGATTTTACTTGATTTTATAATATAATTTAATTTTGAAGAGTAAATTTTGAGTTATTTAAATGTCTTTGTATATTTTACAAAAATACTAATTCTTTTTGAGTTTACAAACTTGTTATATTGTTAATAAGTTAAGATTATCTTTAAGTGAACATATAAATAATATTTACTTTTTTTATATTTAAATATAATTAATTAATAAGATAATTTTAATTTATACTTCTTCAAGGTTTATAATCTTATTATTTATCATTAATCTTGTATTTATTCGATTTTTTNAAGTCAACATTGACTTTAATTATTTTGTCTTAAAATTCGAATGACAAATTCACTTTTTTAAGCATTATTCTTATATTTATCTTTCCAATATTAATGTTTTACTTTATTAGCCCATTTTAATGTAAAAATATAATAATTATAAGTTAAGATTTAACTTTTTAAATAATTCATTATCTTTTGATCGTTTATAAAAATTTTTAATACATTATTTAATTGTATAATTTTAATTTTCACTTTAATTTATAATTTAATTATTATCTTTTAGTATTAGTTCACTTGTAACACAAAGTACAATACGCAATTATACATAATATACTTGTTGTACTATTCTATAATTGTTGTATGATTAAGGGTAAGAGAGCAAAGTTATAAGAGCTTTACTTGTTCTTACTACTTAATTAGGACTAGCTTATAAGGGCACATAAATATTATATGTACATAACTACTATTTTACTAATACTAGAATTACTTTAAAAATGGCTATACATTATAACTTTTAAAATGCTCAAATCTATAGAGTTTTCTTAATTGTATGCTAATCATCTAATTAGGAATATGTTACAAAACTACGCTATCCAGGTCACTGGATAGCCAAGGGTAAGGTAGATGTTCAGGGACAATGGAAACGTGTGACACACAAGCAAGCGGCTAAATCCAAGGTAGGGTCTAGTAATGTATTTAGGTTGAATACGAGGAGTCTACTCTCATGTTCCTACAGCGTGCTTATATAGATAATGAAATCCAACTGGACCTCTTGGACCCCTTAGGTTCCCTAGGTCTATGGACCCCTTGGACTTCTTAGGTCCCCTGGGTCCTAATCATGTTATGTGATTGTTAGGTTCTCTATATACACTCTGCCGTGCATCGAGCCTTAGGCTTACACCAATCATTGTGTTATGGTAAACTTGTAATATTATCCCTTTTTTCGCTTAGTGTCGTCTTGACATTAAAACGTTATCTTTGAACATTCCCTTGTTCATTAATTCTTCTCTCCTTTCCAATATGCTACCTAAACGACAACGTTCTGAGAGTAGTACAGAAGAAAGGACAAGATCAAGAAAATATCAAGAAGTATTGGACTTGGGAGATTATATAGCAAAGTATGGTATTGAGATGTCTTCTTGCGGTTTCTGTGCTTGAAACGGTTTGACCTGCTTGATGGTTTCTGAGTCTAATCGTTGTAGTGAGTGTGCTTGTCGGAGGTGTAAATGTGAGAGTGAAGGCATTCTTGTAACTTCTTGGGAAACCCTCGATAAGGAGGAGGCTTGTCTTGAGGCCGAGGAGGAGAAGGCTGCTTAAGCTATGGCTGAAAACGCAGTTTGTCTTGCTTGTCTTCGTAAGCAAAAGAAGTTCCTTTGTCAATGTGCTGGTGAAATGATCTGCTGTGGACTTTCTTCTTTGGACGAGTTGGATGCTGTGGAAGAGAAAGAGAGGTAAGAGAAGCTGTTTGAAGAGTTGTGTTCCGCTGACCTAGGTGAGGCTTCTTTCTCTGTTGTTGACCTCTTCTTCTTTGACCTTGTAGTTCTATCACCTGGAAATCCGTTCTGGGATGAGCTTGGTGATATGCCTTTAGTAACTCTTTATAACTTGTGAGATTAGAAGTAGGTTCTTATCTATTCTCACTTTCTGGATACCTTATCCATTTAACTAAGTATTGTAGTTTCTTATAATGCATTCTATGATTGATGATTTTTTCAACTTTGTATTCTCTTTCTGGATCAACTTCCTTTAGTATTAGTGTTTAAGTGTTTTTNGGGTGTGAGTTTGAGAAGTGAAACATGGAAAACAGGATATATCTTAACTGTTGTTGGTAGTTTTAATTTGTATGTTAAAGGTTTATAGACTTCTTTGATTTCGTATGGTCCTATCTTCATCTAGTCTAGTTTATCACTTGGTCTTGTTGTTTTGATGTTTCTTTTAAGAAGATAAACTTTATCCCCTTTTTTGTATGTTGGTTTTATTAAGCGTCTGCGATTATAATACTTCTTTATTCTTTCCTTAGTGTATTGAAGTGAGTTCTTAATCTTTTTTTTGCATTTCTTCTATCTGTTTTGCATGGATCTTTGCTGATTCACTTGTGGATTCTAGTTCTAGTCTAGTGCAGAACCTTTCTGGTTCTTGTCTATAGTTCACATAGAATGAAATGATCTTGGTTGATTTATGTGGTGTATCATTGTACGCTATCTCTGCTATCAGTAAGTAATCAACTTAATTGTCTTGATCATAGTTGACATAGCATTTGAGGTATTCCTCTAACCATTTGTTCAAACGTTCTGTTTTTCTGTTGGTTTGTAAGTGTTATGCTGTTGACAATTTCCTTTTGACTCTTATTCTTATTGTTAATGTTTCCTAAAACTTAGATGTGAATCTAGTATCTTTATCAGAGATTATCTGTTTTGACAATCCTCATTAAGATATTATTCTTCATAAGAATATATTAATTACCTCTTTTGCTTTCTAGGTCTCCTTAAATGGTTTAAATGTTGTATAATTGGTATGATGTTCAGTTATTACAAAGATGGAGTTATACTTGACCTTTATCGTGTGATCTGTGGAAATTAGTAGTTTTATGATAAAATCTTATTTGATTAGTTCCTATGGATTGTTAGGTATCTGTGTAAGATATAATTATCCTCAAGGCTTCCTTTTAGGATTCTTAGCCTTCTTATAGATTTTGTATTCTATGATTACTTTCTTAATTATCGATTGTAGTTTTATGATAAAGTAATCTTTATTGATTTGGTAATAGCATTAGGTTACTCCTATATGTCCATTGTATGGTAGACTATGCTGTTCTCTGACAAACTCTTCTGTTAATTCTATTGGTATATATAGTCTCTTGTTCTTATACTAAATGTTTTCAATTCTTTCTTACTTACCCTTAGTTATGTTTGGTAAAGTGTTTTGCTCCCTTTCTCTCTTGGTTGTTTTACTGATTTGATTAGCTTAGTGTTTGTCTGTTATTGTTGTGATAACTATAAGTTGCCCTCTATTGTATACTAGGAATCTACTTTCATCTTCCTTTAATATGGGTTTACTTTCCTCCTTTTCCTTGGCTGAGTACTTAGGTTTTTGACTTAGAGCATCTGCTCTCCTATTGTCTTTGCCTTTAACATGAGTAATCTTAAAATTGTATTCAAACAGTTTCTTTGCTTATTATGCTTGTTTAGTATTCAACTACTTGGTTGTCATGAAGTATTGGAGGTTATGGTGATTTGAAAGTATATTAACTGTTTTATTGGATCTAACAGTGTATATTCTTCAATGTTTCAGAGCTTCCATGATGGTTAACATCTCTTTATCTGATGTCTGATAATTTCTTTTAACAGTGTTTAGCTTTCTTGACCAAAATGCTAATGGTACTTGGTAGTGTCATTTACTAATCTGCTGTGATTATGATAGTACAGCTCTTAATGTTACATCAGAGGTATCAGTTTCAATTCTTATTCCTTTCTCTGGATTAAAGATTCTTAAGAAATCTCCTTTTACAAAGATATCCTTAATGCTTTAGAATGCTTCCTTTGTAACATCATTCTATTCATAGGCTTGATCCTTCTTTGTGAGTTTAGTCAATGGCATGGAGATCTTGGAATAGTCTTTTATAAATCTTTGGTAATAGTTGGCTAACCCTAAGAAACTTTGTAGTTGCTTAACAGTCTTAAATGGTTCTTATTCTTTAATTGCTTGAATTTTGTTGTTAAGAGTTTTTATTCTTTCTCCAGAAATACAGTGTCCTAGGAATTGAACTTGTTCCTTGTAGAATTTACATTTTATTAGTTTGTAGTGTAATCTTGCTTCTTACAATGCTTGTAGAATGAGCTTGACATGCTTTGTATGTTCTTTGATACTCTTTGAGTATATGATTATATTGTCAAGATATATTATTATGAATTTCTCTAAATATTTTTCTAATATTCGGTTTATTATTCTTTGTTATGTTGTTRGAGYATTRGTYATACTAAATGTTATAACTAATAGCTTAAATAATCTGTATTTTGTTTGAATGGTAGCTTTTTATTTGTTATCTTTTTTAATCTTAACCAGATTAAACATTGACTATAGGTTTAACTTGGTGAATATGACAACTCTTTTTAGCTTGTCCATTATTAAGTTTATCAATGGTAAAGGGTATTAGTCTTTCTTAGTTTTACTATTCAAGTGTTTGTAATTATTATAAGGTTGTCTTAATGGATTGTTTCCTTTCTTCGTATAATGTAATGGTGTTTTAACTTCGTCATAACCTTCTTTGTACAGACCTTTAAGCATTATTTTCTTGAGTAATTATTTTTTTTTATTGTTTTATCCTTAGTGAGAGTTGTTTGATAAATTGGTTTGTATGTTAGTCTGAACTCCTTTTTAAGCTTTATTTCATAATCTTATGGTTTGTGCTTAGGTAAGGCTGAATCATCAAGTCTCTTTGTGAATAGCTTTAGCTATTCATAATATTCTTTAAGAATATGTTTTATGGTTTTATTAATATGGACAACTCTTAAAGACATAGTTTCTTCTAAGAAGGTAATTATACTTGTTCTTTAATCAATTATTGGATTATACTTTCTTATTTATTCAATTCTTAATATAACTTGATATGTCCTTAATCTTGTAACATTAAAAGATATCTTCTTATAATGGTTTCTATTATACCTTATATCTAAGTTCTGAGTTTGAATGTTGATATGCTTCTGAACCTTGGTATTGTTTGTTAACAATATTAGATAGTTGTTGTCCTTGACTTTTGTGTTGAGTTTAAGTTACTTTATGACTTGTTTACTGATGAAGTTTCTTTTAGCTCTTGAATTGATTAAGGCCTTTATTAGCTTTTTGTATARTWTTATATTKATATATAATGAACTTTCAYTRTTYATAAAGTATAGATTAACATTTCTAGCATTATTAACTGATATGTCATTTCTGATTTCTAGATCTTCAATGTTTTCTTCTAGTTCCTTGAATAGTATTATTCATCTTCTACTAAGAATTCTTAACCTTAATCTATTTAAGCTTTCATTGTTTATAAATGTTTATGTATTTTATACTCATTTTGCTATTTCATTTCTAAGGTGTTTCTTTATTTTAATGATAAAAACATTACTTGTTATAAGAATTCTTTTTATAGAATTTAAAGGATATACTATTATTTCTTAGTTAAATTGTTTATTAATTCTTTATAATAATTTGTCTTCTCTTAGTAATACAATAAGTACTTCTAAAGGTAATAAATCTTCCTTTAGTTTATTAACTATAATTAAAGCTTTTATATCTTAGTTAGTTGGTTTGATAATGATCTTAACTAACTCTTTTTATTCTTGTTAAGCATAGTACTGTTCAACTTTAAGTAGTTGTTTTACTGATTTTCTTAGACTTTAGATTTCTTTGTACTATATTTTTACTTTTAATTGTTTTTACTAAAAAGTTATTATTAAAAGTCCTTTGTATTATACATTATATTATCCTTATATAATATAACTTAATCTTTCTTCTATTATTATTTAAATATCTTTAAGCATTTAGTTGAAGTTGTCCTGAACTTAAGTTCTCTTTATTAGTAAGAAGAATTTATATATCCCTTTCTTTATGATAATGCTTTAAAGGTTAATCTTATAAACAAGAGTAAGATCTTCAAGATTAAGTTTACATACTTTAATAATTGCTTCTTCTTATTATATAATCTGGAAAAGTTAGCTTTTGTCTAGGATCTCTTATTCTTTTAGTCTACATTTGCTAATTGTAAGATAGTATTTCAAGATTAATAGTTTTTTAGAAACAAGGTATTACTTTGTTAGTATAACTTCAAAGTCTAATAGTATAATCATCTAAATTCTATTAACTTTTAGAATTAATCTTTATTTACCTTAGTCTTTGATTTAGTTATTATCTTGAGAATGTCTTTTTTTTAATGACATAATATGATATAGTTATTAAGTTTTCTTCTTATTTTAAGGAGTTTTTTTNCCTCATTTAAACTTTCTTCCTTTAATAATCTTGACAAGATGTTTATTATTCTTAAGATTCTTATAACTTTAACCTTGATTAATATACTTGACTTGTTATCCTTCTTATGAGTATTTGTTATATATCTAGAAAGTCTATATTTAAAATATAATTTGTTTTTTNCTTTTGTTGTTAAGTTCTTCAAAGGAAATTCTAAAGGAGTTTTCCTTTTTTNCTTTTTCCTTCAAAATGCTNTTTTTTCTTTTCCTTTTAAAGGTTTTCCTTTTCTTTATAATGTCTAATTCTATAAAGCCTTTATAATCCTTCTTGTTATTAGTCTTTCTTTAGTTGAAGTAAGATCCTCCTTTCTTGTCCAAGATCATTTTATATTGTTTATTCCTGATCTTGATAAACAAATTAACAAGAGTGTTAAATGTAATAATTGTAAGTTGTTAGTATAATTCTTCTTTAATAAAGTCCTTTAAGCTAGTCTTATACTAGTGTATATATACTTCTTCTCCTCAGTTGACTAATATTATGTATTAATAATAAAGTATTGTATATTCATTAAAGCTCTTAGTTTGTTTAAGGTAGGTTAATCATCTCTTAACATTCCTCTTCTCATTAATGTTCTTATATAAGTATTTGAGTTCTCTTGTATAGTTGACTTAACTTATAATAATATTGATTACTCCTTAGTTTATAGTTTCTTTATTTATCATGAACTATTTGTCTTTAAAAGGTTAAAACTAAGTTTTGGCTATTCCTCTTAAGTATGTTAACATTTATAATACCTTATGTATGTCTTTAGACAATAAGTAATCGTTTAATATTAAATAAGTCCTTGTCTGAGCAAGATATACTTTTAACTTCTTCTTATCCTTATAAAACAGGTTTAGTCTAGCAATTTTGACTTTTCTAAGGGTTATTATTAAGATTTGTTCAATGTTGTCCTTTAGTTCAGAGTTTAGATTAAGGTTTAAACTTAAAGCTTTAAGTATTAGCTTTAGGTTAAGTTTAAGTAATAAAAGTGTTAATTTCTTTTTTACAACTTTAAACAATTCTTCAATAATTAATCTTTCTGTTAACTTAGTAAGTTATTTTGATAGTATAACAACTTCTTTTAATATTCTTTCTTAGATGTTAGTTTCTTTAATAATTTAGTCCTTATCTTGGTCTTCTTCAGAATTATCTTCTGAACTTTCCTTAAATACTTCTTCAGATCCTTCTTCAAATTCTTCTTTAAAGCTTTTTTTCAAAACCTTCTTCAAGTTGTTATTCATTGTTATTATCTACTAATATGTTTATTTCCAAATCCTAATTCATCAAGATAAGTAATATTCAAAATATTACAAAATTACACCATCTAAGTCATTAAATAACAAGGGTAAGGTAAATGTT
This sequence comes from Scytalidium lignicola, assembly GCA_002812745.2. Classification (NCBI taxonomy): domain Eukaryota; kingdom Fungi; phylum Ascomycota; class Leotiomycetes; genus Scytalidium; species Scytalidium lignicola. The sequence goes on from NCSJ02000125.1 coordinate 23,829, forward strand.
CAAGGACAGTAGAAACATATAATACACAAGTAAACAATTAAGTCAAGGGTAAGATCTAGTAATGTATTTAAGTTAAACATAAGGAGTCTACTCTCATGTTCTTATAATGTGCTTATATAGATAATGAATTCCAACTAGATCCTTTGAAGTCCTTAAAGTCCTCTAAAGTCCTCTAGAGATCTTAAAACTCTATTATATGACCTTTGATTGTTAGGTTCTCTATATACACCTTCTATGTACTAAGCCTCAGGCTTATACTAATCAGCTTGTTAAGTAAAACCTATAACAGTTTAATAACGTAAAAAGATATAGTAAAAGGGTAAAGGTTAACAGTAAGTGTTAAAACAAGGGTTAACAAGTAGAGAAAGAGTAAGGGTTAGAGTATAAGAAGAGAGTAAGAGTTAGAGTATAAGGAGAAGATAAGAGTTAAAGTGTAAAAAGAGGGTAAAATTTGAATATAAGTAAAGTTAATTAATAAATACTCAGAGATAAGTATATTTAAGAGTAAGACTAAGACAAAAGTAACGTTTAAATCATATAAGAGTTAAGAGAGTAAAGCAATTAACTGATTAAAAACAAAAGGTTAAATCATACAAGAGTTAAGAAGGTTAACTAGTTAATTAAAAACTAAAGAGTTAAATTATAAAGGATTTAAAAGTTATTGTCATAGTATTATCATATATTACAAGTTAAACAATTAAGTTATAAAGGATTTAAAGGTTATAACTAAAAGTTTAATATTAAAAACCTAAAGATTATAAATAAATACAAGTAAGAGGGTAAAAGTTGATGATTAGTAAAAGAGTAAAGGTTAATAGTAAAAGAGAAGGTGAAAATGGACAAGTAACTACTTAAGAGTTATATTTGATATTTTTTAACAAGATATTAACATCAGGGTTTAAAACAAGATAGTTGATAATAGTTTACAAGTACTTAACCTAAGATGATTAATTTCCTTTACTTAACAAGGGAAATCCAGTATACACTAAAACTATAACTATAAAAANCAACGAAGACTATCAAGTAACTAAAGGTTATAAAGATTTAGAAAGTAACTTAAAAANGAAAGATAAAAGGTAGTTAAGAGTAAGTAGAGGACTTATAACTTAAAAGATTAATTAATTAAAAGCAAGCTTACAAATGAATATCAAAGTATATATACAAGATTTTGAAGAAGACTACAACATGATTAATAAGTGTATTAAAGTATAATATCAACATTAACCAACATGTCATTATTATTATATCTTGTTAATATTATAAAGATGACTAGTTCAAGACAGAAAAANGATTAATTAAAAGAGGATGAGCATTAGGACAAGAATAACATCAACAAAGACAATATATTCAATTTACAGTCAAGTTATAACACATATATTACAAGTATAATATATGTATAAGAATTGATGAAGGCTAACAGTTTGATCATCAGTTAACAGGAAAAGTTTCAACAGGTTAGTTATATATAACATTGTTAATTGTAATTCTTATCAGCCTAACAAGGGATAAGCATAAGTAAACAGGTCAAACGCAAACGTCAGATGTTTAAAGAGGAATTAGTCAATACCTAGTTAAAGTAATAAAAGTGATTATAAAGAGTTAACATTTATGTTGAATTAAAGAGGATGTTTGGTAATAAAGTATGTTTTCGCAGATTATAAGAGCTTATGTTGAAGGTTATCATGAAGTACAAGAGCTTGATTTTGGCCGTTATGAGCATAAGAGTAAACAAGTTGTTAATGTTCTAATTGCTTACCAAAAGTGTTAAGTCTAGGATTATTATTATCATCATGCTGTTAGTATCATTATAAAATCACATAGTATAAAGATGTTAGCAGATAAGGATTTCCAACGTCAAATAGGACAGTTAATAAGCACACATAACCAGTTAAATTATATTCATCATGCTAAAGTCAGCAGTCAACAAGACATTTAACAATTTCATAAATTACAAATAAGGATTAAATGAATTAAACTAGATTATGTTTAATAAAGTTTATTATATGTTGAATAACACAAAAGAATTCTGACTTAAGATATAATAGTTAGGCAATTTAGTAAAAAGAAGAATATAAATAATATATTTAACAATTACATTACTACTTGATCAGAAAAAGGAGTTTATGAAGATTATAAGGATTTGTCTAAATAACATTTACACATTCCAAGCATCAACAAGCTATTCCAACATCATATATTCAGTTATAAAATACAAAGAGAATGATAATGAACAAGGAGATATTGAAACCGTCTAAAAATTAATTAAGGAAAAGTTAGCTAAATATACAACACTAACTAAAGTTATTGTTTACAATAATAATATTAACAAGACTAAAGAAATATATAAAGCATTAAATTGTCATGTATATTATCAGGATGTTAATGATATAAAAGTCAAAAAAGAGATTTAAGAAGTATAAGAAAGAGCAGATGAGTATATAATTATAACCATTAACGTATTTAGGTTAAGAATCGATTAGTTAAATGTACAAGTTATAATTCATATCAAGTTAATTTATCAGTTGTAGAATTATGTACAAGAGAGTAAACAAACAAGTTAAGATAGATTACTTACTAAAGTATATATTTTGATGTTAGCCAGACAATAAAAAGCATTACAAAAGTGATTTACATAATTATAACTATTTAAACCAAGTTGTAGACTAATCAATAAGTAAGATAAAGAATAAATAAAGAAGGTTAAGGTAAAGTAGTTCATCAATAAAGCTAAGTACTAATATATATATTTAGACTAGGAAATAGACAAAAGGTTAGATTAAGTAAGGTATAAAGATGAAGAATAACAATATGATGTATGTTAAGAAAACAAGGCAATAATACAAAGATTAAAGATGTAATAACAAGAGTTTACAACAATAAGAAAATCAGGACAAATAATAAAGAATAAACAAGATCACTATATACAAACAATTAAAGTTAAAGCAAGTTAACTAGACTAATCAACCTAGTTAATTCAGACAGTTCAGTCAGTCTAATCAAGTTAAGGTCAAGCGAGCTAGTTGAATGAAGAATGTAATATAAAGCAATAGCTAAGGCTAAGATCAAAGGAGTTTGAAAGTAATCCCCTAGATAAGAATAAACAAGATAATCAGATTAACATAAACAATAGAATTGATATTCTATCCAGTAACAATATTAGTAAATTTATCAATTATCAAATTAATAAATTAAATATACATGTCCATGAAAGGTCAACAAAGAGTACTTTAAAGAGTATGATCAATTTCAATAGAAGATTCACAAGTAATTTTGGATTTAACTTAAAGAAAGTTAGTCAAGATTTACATTTAGGATACAATAAACAACAATATAACATTGATGATGAGAATAACCAAGATTAGTTGCCTAACAATAACAATAGTAATAACAACTAATATAAGACAATTGAATATATTATAAGCAACAAATATAAAGACGTTAATTCAAGTAACATTACAGTAGTCAATTAAGAAGAGTTTGAGAATTAACAAGATTAACAACAACAATAATATTATTAAATCTAAGAGTAAATATAATATAAGAACTAAACAGTATAAGATTTAGAAAAGCAATTGAGCAAATAAGTAAGAAAGTGCACATTATATTACATTTAACAACAATAAGGACATAACATTAATATAAACCATAAACATTCATCAGGAAAATGTCCAAATAGTTTATATAAGATAGTAAATCAAGAGATTAAGGCATTAAAAGCCATTCAATTTAAGTAGTATACTAATTGTTATAAGTATAAAANTAATATAAAAAAANTATATATATAATAAANGAGAAAAAACAAGAAGGAATATAACAGTTTAAGAAGGTTCAAGATAGGATATGCTAATATGAAGGGATTATACAAGAAGTAATAATAACAATGATAATAATAAGGCTATTAGAAGTAATATAAAAGCATATATACAAAGATAAAGGCATTAAGCATATAAGGATTAGAAGGAGAATAAGTTTCAGAGGATAAGAAAGAGGTAAAAAAGAGGATGTTACAATGGTTTAAGAAAAANGGTTAAGTAAGATTTAATAAAGGCTAGTATATTATTACAAGTATTTTATGATTTAATGATTAAGTTGGAGAAATAAGATCAAAAAAATTAAAAAAAMCAAATAACAAGAAAAACAAAATAATAAGATAAGATAAATAAAATAAGTAAATAGATTAATTAATTAATATACAAAATAATTTATACATTTTTAAAATTAAAAATTGTTTTTAAAGATTTATTTTTATTAAACAATGATTATAAGTATAATTTAAAGTTAAATACAATATATTGAATATATTTTCAAAGTATTAATTAATAGCTAAATTAGAATATAACATTGTTAATCTGATTATTATAAAGACTACATATTAAAGTAAAACATATATTACATCAAAAAAAGTAAAAAACATTTAATAATAACAAGTATAATAATAAAAGTTAAGTAAATAAAATATAAACAAATAATAAAAATTAATAATAATAAGGAAAATTTTAAGTAAAACTAATAAAANGGAAAAGTAAATAAGAGTAAAGTAAAATAAAAGTAAAAAAACATAGTAAAGGTAAATATAAGAGTTAAAGAATAAAAAAAAGTAAAAGTAAAAGAGATAAATAAATAAAGATAAGGGTAAAAGTTAAGAAGTAAAGAAAGCAAAAAAGACTAAATAAATAAGGACTAAAGTAAAANGTCAAAGAGGTAAGACAAGTAAAAAAGCTAATACTAAAGTATAATGATTATAAGTTTATAAATTTTCGAATAGTCAACGTTAAAAGTAAATAAAGAAAGTCAAGTTATAAATAAAGGAAAAAAAATAAACAAATAAAAANTGTAAAGAAGGTATATAAATTTTTAAAGAAGAATATTAAAATTCAAAAGAAAATTAATAATTATAAACAAGGTTAAAAGTAAGTAATATAACCAAGGTTAAAGATAAATAACATGATCAAGGTTAGAGATAAGTAACATAGTCAAGGTTAAAGGTAAGTAACATAGTCAAGGTTGAAGATAAGTAACATAGTTAAGGTTAAAGATAAGTAACATAACTAAGGTTAAAGATGTATAACATAACCAAGGTTAAAAGTACATGAAATGGTTAAGGTTAAAGGTGTATAACATGACCACTAGCAACGCTTCTCAGAGTTCTTCTACCAGCTTCGAGTATTCAGAAACAGCCTTCAGATCCCAGTTTCCGCGTTTCGAAAGAAGACCATCGCTTTGCACCGTATATGCCTTGTTGTAATGAAAGATATGCCGTGGACAAGCTGTTGGCTAGATGATTAACAAAGGAATATTTTTCTTGGGTGTTGCTTATATTATTTTTTATCTGGTTTAGGTCAACGTCAGGTAATCAGATGAACATAAGTCTGTCGCAGAGGTGTTCGACCCTTTCAACTAAACGATGACTAAAGAGACGAAAGTCGGCCATAGATATGAAAGTGTCATCATAGTAAAGTATCTGCCCGTTGTCATTCCACCGTATCATAAACGAAGGTGTATTTGATCGAGCTAGCTTATGTCCAAATGCATGCAAGCTTTGAAACTCTCCCAATGGCGCGAGGGAGCCGAATATCATAGATTTAAGGCGAATCTCGTTCAGCCGCTCCAGCTGACCATGTCGAGGCCGACGATTATAACCTATATAAGGGTATGTTCTGTATGGGAGGGCAAATCCAAGCAGTATGAGGTGTAGGATGTATATCAATGCAGAGAGGATTGGGGTATAATCTTTAGGGCGTCTGAATGTAGATCCATTCTCACTGAAGCCAAGGACGCCGGCGTAGAAGACTAGCAAGCTTGAATTTGGCTGGTTATTGGTAAAGATTTCTGTGCTGCAAAACACACAAAAGCGGAAGATGAGTTCCGCAAGCTTATCGGCTCTGAAGGTATTAGGGTCGCGATTTTCTCTATTTGATCCGGAGCGTAGGCCATTTCCTGTTTTCCCTCCACGATTATCCATCCGTTGGAAAAGATCTTCATCTGTGTTATTAGTTATTTGATCAAAANTTTTGCCCCTCCTGTTCTCCTTCCTTCCCTTCCTCCTTTTTTTCCTCTTCATCTTCATCTTCATCCGTATTTTATTGTCATTGTCCTTATCATAATCGTCTTGTTTTTTTNCCATCACACTCATCACCATCAGCATGGTATGACCATTCCGCCCCGATATCTCAGCGATCTCATTCCATGCTTCATCTTCCCACACTAATCTTAATTGCTTCAATTGTGATTTGGTGAAGTGGATTCCGAGAGCTGACCATCGAATTGCAGAAGGTATCCGGTAGGCTCGAAAGCAGAAGGGCACTATTCTGACAAACAATCTCCGGTATCTCTGGCGGGTTGCTGCCCTACCTAAAAAACCGAAGGGTTTCGGGTAAAATCGATATGGGGATGCCGTGTTCAGCCAACAGAGAATTGGGTGACCTGTGTTAGACATAATCTCTTCACATCTGTCCAAGGCATAGTTGAATACTGCCATTAGTTTCCAAATCTTTTGCCCATTATATTTTGGACTAACAAGGCGGATGTCTCCGTGCTCTCCTATCAGAAAATCTCGGTCGTGATGCCAAGCCCGGCCAACTTGACTGATTCTCACAAACAGATCTCGTCGAGCGTTTTTATAAACATCTCTCCAGCTTGTCCGATCCCATCCAGGGAGTCGTGAGCTCCAGATCCGCTAGCCAGAATTCCCGATCATGAGCTGCAATTGATATATGCTTTCTCTCTTTGGCGAATAGCCTAAACGTTGACAGGATTTCGCAAGCTCCGGGATGGTTCATTAGCTAGCGCTTCACGAACGATCCAGAACCTTGGGAGTCGAGATGTCCAGCTTTGAAAGGATGGTTCTTTGTATAGATTATCGGGATTTTTTCGCTGCCAGGATATTAGGAGAACAAGAGAACACATGGCGAGTTACCGTATCGAGATTGGTTGTTCGGCAGGGGCTGCAGATGAGGCAAATGTAGCCGCGGTAGATTTTAAGATGCGGATGGTGGCACGATTGATCATCGCGAAGAGGGAGAGTCGCCGGATCTAGGAGCTAGAGGGAGCGGATTAAGGTGGTTATATTCTGCTGAGACTCTGGAAGGACTCGATGTTTCTCCCACAAGTGCGAAGTGATCTGGGAACCCGATGTTGCTAAGGCAAAGCCGCATGGTTTACAAATCAGGGCAGGGCCTTCAGGATCGTAGACCAAATTGAGAGCACTTAACGTAGTTATCAAAGATACACTTGCCATTACGTTACGAACAAAGTCAAAGCAGAAAGACCAGCATGGGAAGGTTAAGAGTGCGTCAGAACTTGATCTTTGCAGGAGTTTGCATTTTTAAATAAGAACAAATTACAAAGCGACACAACTACGTTGAAAAGGGTCCATTCGGGATTTTTGCGGCACGGATCGCCAGCACGCGTCGCGACCCTGAGCCCGACGCGATGGTCCTTGGGTTTAGTGGTAGGGTTGACAGGGCGTGCACGGACGAAATTGGCGTATTCCGTCGGACTGCGGATCGGCATTTTTGCAGTAGGCTTCATTATGAGGAGAGCCAGGAAAGGCCTGACAAGTGCAGAGACACAGAACAGGTATCAGGACTATACATACAGAGATTTTTATTTGTTAGCTGGCAGAGAAGCAATTCTGTAGAGGAATGGCTTGTTTTCTGGAAACAAAAAGCAGGAATGTCTATATTAATAGTTGTACACTGCATAGCCGCCACTAGGGCGGTTGGGACAGTCTATGAATACAACAATAACAGCAGGATAGTAGTAACAGATATCGACTGTGAAGATTGGATCAGTAAAAATTCGCTGTCATAAATCTTCTGGTAGATTTCTACTGCAAGAATTATATTGCTGTTTTTCGAGAAAATAATTTTTATACTCCGTTTAAATATCGATTATATATTCTTATGGCTATATAATCACAATATTCAATAGAAATTTCCTCTAAAAGTGTTTGAGTAATATTATGGCGTCCCATGATTGTAAATAAAGCTCCGAATGTTGCTAAAATATTGTTAGATACAACCGCAAGTTTCAGTATATATCAAAGAATTGCGTTATAGACTCGAATATAACTCGATAATATTTCAATTGAACCTTTAACTGTCAACCTAAGCTAAAAATTTACCAACAATGCCTTATCGCAAACTCAAACACAGCTAAATATAGATATTGGATACCAGCAATACAATTTATATACAGTTTAAGTAATCAAAATTTTACCGGAATAAGAAATTTGAAGTTGATAAAAATGGGTAGAAGGGGGCAGCTTATCTCGCTTGGGCCACATCGCAGTGTAGGCCAATGGGAGGCGAGTACAGGTAATCTTGGCTCTGGAAACCTTATAGAAGCTCCAGGTTCGTAGAGAACACCGCGCACAGGTATTAACTTTTAAGTCTCCATCCCGTGACAATATAGTAGTTCTCATAAAGACAACCTGCGCGTATCTCCTATAATCATGCCTGAGGCCATAGGGACTTGATGCCCAATCTTACTGTGACTGACCCCGCAGCGCCCGTCAGCCTCTGCTGTCGGACGTTGTAGTAACCGACATCCCTGCGAAGCGAAAAAGCTGACGACGTCGACTCTATTGCAAAAATCTTGACGAAAAATAGTCTTGACACTTTTGTGGCTATCTAGCTGCGTACCTAGCATAGTCTATTTGCTGCCTCTACGTTCCTCCCTTTAAAACTTGTTTATTGGCTGATTAATTATATGATAAGTGTTATGTACAGTAGTAACGTCTATTAGTATAAATTATGCGTTTTCTATTCCTTAACAGCGCGTTTATAACTTAAAACTTCGATAAACGTCGCCACGATAAGTTGTGCAAATCTCATTCGGTGATTCGCTAGGTTTTAGTAGTAATATTGGCGTTTTGTTACTCGCGGTCGAACGCGAGATTCTCAAAGCCTCTTTCTAAGCGGTCACTGCCTCTGCCCCCACTTGATTGCACGGCCCTCCATGGGGACGCCACTTTCAGGAGGTGGATGGAGTCCATCGCCGTTATTGACCAAAACCCGAGTTACAACACAACCTTATCGCGCGATGTTGGCTGCCCTCCTTATTTTCCCGTAATTAGGGACCCCAGATTGTGCCATGATGTACCATCAATAACCCTGCTAGGAACAATGCATCAGATCTACCCCGGGTTTGAAAACCGGAGTGGAGAATTCTGCAGGTTGGGCAGAGAGACCCGCCAGGGCAAGGCCAAGGTTGAACTCCCCGACCACACCATCTTGTACCTTACGTACAAATTTTCACCACTAACGGCCGGAGACTTTCCACATGGGAACGATGAGATACGGTACTCCGACAGAGACTAGCTCACCCTGCCCCTGAATATGGCATTTGCAAAGTTTTATCCCGAGCGTTAGCTCATACCGCATATGTGTATAGGTCCCTATGGCGTCTTTTGCCAAGGGCCGAGATTCCACCATCAAAGCACTACCAAAAGCCTCGGCACTTACCGTTCGAGGTTCTTTCTGACCCGCCTCCTGAACTCTGGAATCTCGGCATACCGTGCGCAGGGTATGTATGAAGTTCTTGCCTCTTATGGTCTTATCTGTCCCGGGAATTGGGAAACCTAATCAGACGAGGAAATATAGGAATGTCGACGAGGTGGTCAATCTCAGTTAAAATTACGTTCTTGCGTGGCAAAAACGTAGTCGACACTTTGGAAGAGGAGGGCCAGACTCTCTGGGGCTTGGGGACTACCTGTTTGGCGCTGCCCCTCGATATGAACACGGCTGATGGTGGTCTTGTGCACTGACATTCAGTCCCTTCATACTTTTCATCCCTCCAGCTTCTTAAACAAGCCACAGGATGAACAACCATACAGGACTACACATGTCGTTGCCCATATGGGCTTTCATTCGCTTTTTGTCCAAGAATTTTATTCATTCAACAGCTTGATTACAGCCTTTTCGCTCATTTTAGAGAAGCATCCCCGAGACATGGCTGAGAAGCTTTGATATGCCTTATGGCTAGGTAGTGGTTATACATGTGCAGTCACAGATGCAACTTCCACATAAGGCCCCGCTCCTCTCCTACCCGCTCTCACTTATCTCTGGTCTCTTTCCTGAATGCTTTTTTTCACCAGTCACATCACTCACAAGCAATCATGTCGTCTACTGTTCCCGTCTACTTTGAGGAGAGTTGGGCGATCCTGAGTAGTCTTTCTCTGGTGGATGTATTGTTCGGATTGATGGTCGTAGGTATCACGAGAGTTTCTCCCATTTCTCTCGTTCCAATCATCACTTCTGCAGGAGGAGCTATCGCAAATGGGCTTTGTTATTATGTTTTCTATGCAGATTATCCGAAGACAGGGACAGTCGTTGCTGGTGTTGTGGCAGATATAACTTGGTTGGTATGTTTTCTCTTTCTTGTCCTATGAGATATGAGGATAAAGCAAATAAAGATACTTACATATATTACCACAGATTCAAGAAGCTGGCATGTCTTTCTACAGCTACATCATCCTGACCCGCGTCTTCGCATACCGAGAACGTATCATCTTCATGTGGATCTTCTGGTCCATGATCTTAGTTATCACCGCCATCCGTATAGTTATTCTACAAACTAGAGCGCGAGTTATCATAAATAACGACGACACTCTACAAACACTCATCGTCCGCCTCCATTGCGGCTACTTCGCCTCCATCGCACTACTCGAATGTGTCTCCGCATTCTTTCTCCTAAGGAAATTCGCCGTAGCGAAGAAGGAGAGCAGGGAGGCGGCAAGTATAAGTGGCTTGTTTGGTTATTTAATGAAAAGCACTGAGATCAGGGTTAGTATACTGGCAGTTATTGGGTTTAGTCGAGCTGTTACGTATAATTTTCGCACGGGGGCAGCAGCTACTTCAGTTGCTACTCAGGTGGACTCCTATTCTTACTGCAACTAACCATTTAGCTTTGCAAAAATTTAGCTAATCACCTACTCTTAGCATTGACATCCTCGCTTCGAAATATGTTCTCTCCTCCCGATCAGACTACAACAATTCCTCCTCAGGTCGCAATCACCGTAGCAATCCAACGCAAACTTTCCGCACTCGCAAAGGTGACACTGAAATCGGGCTATACTCCATCAACCCTGTCGAAACGAGAGTCGATGCTAATGCTGGACCATCGAGTTCGCAAGAGAGGATTGTTGAAGACGTGCAATCGGCTGCGGCGACGCTGGATGGGGAGGAGAGATATTCGGAACGAGATAGGGATAGGGATGGGCATGGGGCTATTACGAAGACGGTTGAGTTTGAGTTTCACGAACATCGTGTGTGAGATTAGAAGCTGAAACTAACGCACTGTCATATTCTATATCGGCCTGTTTTTTTTTTCGGCTGCGCAACACCTTTTTTTTTTTCAAAGGTTAAAGATCAGATAAATTAATATAACTAAGTTTAATTTTTAAAAAATCCAAATTAACACAAATTAAATTAAATTAAACTAAAATACTAAATACTAAGAAATTAATTCCGAACCCTGCTCCTTATACAAAGCAGGCTCACCTACTACACCACGAGGAAGCTCCTTAATTGCCGTCTTCCTGAGTCTTTCACTTACACGCCACGCTACCCATGCAGCTTTTTGTTCCTTCTTCTCCTTATTAGCTGTTTGACGGAGCATTCGAGCCTCCTTATTCGCTGCCTTTTTCGCTGTTTTGCATTCTTTCTCTCGAATGATTGATTGTGCATATTCAGCTGTTAGTTCTCCTTTTTGAACTCTCTTTCGGTTTGACGGCTTTTTGGCTATAACCTGTTCTATCCTTTGATATGCTAGATCTCGCTCCACTGTAGCAAGGTGCCCTTCATCTAATGCTCTTTGGACTCCTCGCTGAAAAGAATCAAACTTGCGCTGAGATGGAGAACTGAGTAATTCCATAACCTTCGGTCCTAATTGATCAAGTTGATACTGAACTTGTCGAATAGTTTGAGGTGTTCCTGGCTTAGGCAATTCAGGCTCTTTCAGCTTCTTTGCATCCTTCTTTGCATATTTGGCCATGAGCTTAAAAACAAGCTTTTTCTCATGAGGAGCAAGTCTAAGAACTCCATCGTAGAACCACGTTGACTAGATAGATACCAGGAAAAGAAACCTTGTGCATTCCTCGTACCACAATTTCTACTACTGTACAGTAGACAACACGTTATCGTGTGAAAAAACAAAAAACCTTTTCATCTTTCAACATCGCAAAACCTGCCCAGTCCGTGAAATATCTCTAAAAAACAAAAAANGATAAATAACATGAACACTACAAAAATATCCACTGCTCAAAATAGCAGGACTAACGATATGATTTGAAAATTTTGACGAATATCCGCCCTAGCCCTTTGTGGTATATATAAAAGGTCGCCTACTCTAATATAAGAATCTTTTCCCTCTCCTCTCCCAACACCAACACCAACACTAAATACGACGCCAGGCTAATATTTATGAATGAGTGACAATAATCTCCGTGGTCGTCTGGATCCCCTTATCTTTACCCTGGATGATGAACTCCTCGCTACTATTATCCATGTGTTGCCCACCCACTATAGCAGTCGTGTTCTCGCCCTGTTGAACTAGATCACTCATATCATTGTGACTACCTAGTGTAACATGGCCATGAGTCCCTGACTTCATGGCACGTAGGTTAAAGCTGAGACCACCAGTGCCCTTTGTTTCAGACCAGCCCGTATTCGAAGCATAATTCTTGGAACCGTCACGGAAATATCGAAATAGTGGCGCGAGGGTGGGGACACATGAGACGATTATACCAAGGTTGTTCTCGACCATGGACCACATGATGAGTTTCGAAGAGTCGATGTAGTTTGAGAGAGATTTGATGGTGAAGATACGGATGATTTGGATGATGGAGATGAAGACACCGAGAGAGAAGAGGCCGACAAGGGCGCCCTTCTTTCGGGTTGGGATACGGGACTTGATAAGTAGGGGGAAGGGAGAGAGCATACTAGAAGGAGGGGTAGTTAGTTCTTGTGGGATATTATAAGGACACGTATGTGGCCCTTACATAATGAAGTCGAAGACGATAGTTATCGAGGCCATGCTGGTGTAGAATGGGACTGCTACAAGACAGTTGCCATAAGTGATCTTTGGATCCCACTGCTTTGCGACCTAGAGCATATTGTTAGAAACAGTATATTTCCTAGAGCGTATTGGTGGATATGATGTGGGACGTACAGGATGGCACAGGTTAATTTGCACCACTAAGAAGCAGAAATGGAAAGCACAGCAAGCTGTCATAATCCCGATAAGGACGAAACGATATGTACGCTCGACGACAATTCGTAGAAACGAAAACAAAAGAGCTAATTTGAAACCTAGAATGCTAGTAATATAGCTGCTATGGTATTAGTGGGTATCGGTAGACAGATTGTGGGCCATTAGAGGTTGCGTACAACGGAGCACCTATGTACTGAAGCTATGGGGGCCGTTAGCATTGAGTCCAAAATTTTCCATGGTTAACTATATCTCACCAGTCCAAAATTGTAGATATTCGCATTTGGCATATCTGATAGATGCTGCAGCCCGAGACCCCATTTTGTCTCTGACCTCTTCACGTTAGGGAATGCGCTCGACCAACCACAGTTGGAGAACACCTACGCAAGATGGTCGCAACCATAAAACCCAACGAACAGAACTACACAGTATGGTCAGAACTTGCGCGAGAATCATCGAGATGGTTTCACCGCGCCTACCCAAGTGACACATATTGTCCAGTCATCTGGAGAAAGTAAAAGTCAAACATTCTTCTCGCTTTCATGAGAGTAGGGATGGAAATATAGAAAAGAGAGAGATTAACACACCAACTCCAACAGCTTTGATCATGAACGCTCGAACATACATGCGCAGACAGACAGCTATCAAAGCGAAAGAAGTGAACACAATGCCTACCGCCACAATTGTGGGTGCATTGGTTTCGGCGTTTGGATTTGCCGTGTTAAAAGTCCATCCCATGGTTGCTTCTGACTTCGAGCTCATCCTATTCCCATCCAAAAAAAATTCCAGTATCAAAGGACCTCGCAACTTGCATGTGTTCGCCCGCACAACAGACAGCATAGAAGTGATAGACGGTTGCAATCGATCAGCGCTCTCGTTAATTAGGTCTTTATTATGGCGGATGTGCGGAACCAGGACGATCAAATGCCGTCTTTACCAAGGCCCAATGCAACCACTGGCACATCCGGAACCCCTGGATTGCGAGCACACCGTTCGCACCGTGCCTATACCTGCTGCTCGGTGGTATCGAACTTTCCCCTTGGGTCTGAGGGATCGGAGCAATTAGTTCGTTTGGTCGGAAACCACCGCAAGGTTTGCAAGTATGCATGAGCAATCACCACTTTGGCCAGTGGCGCAAGATGGAATGCAACAGGCTCTCGCTGATACGTTGGCTCATCTCAGAAAGGCCAAATTTTTCTACAGCAACATTGACTTGGCTGCGTTCTAGTGTTGCAGGCGGGAGGTCCTACCACCAAGCATCTACCCGGCGTGTGCTCCACAGTCCGCACATTCAAGGAGCCGTAGCCACTTCCAACGATTGCTACCGGTGCCAAGAGCGCAGGAGGGTCCACGTACCCGGTTTTTCTTCATCAGCCCCCAGCAGCACCGTATGCCGTAAGAGTTCGGTGCATACCGAGACACTCCTCGTTCTCAGCTTAATTAACCCATTAAAGAAAGTGGCGCTGTTTTCGCAATCAAAATGTCTTTCGACTCCGCTCTGATACATAGTAGCTTGCAGAGTCCCTGCAAGCCCCAGGGGTCCAAGATTGGGGGCAATCGCTCCGGTGCACTTGAGTCTCCTGAATTGCTGGGAGTTGGTCCGTTAGAAAGTCGAAAGTGGAGATACGATTTAAGCTTCTTCGTCCACGCCCCGAATTTGCTTCACAACTTTGCTGTCTGTGCTCACTCTGTTGCCCGGAACTTGCCTTGGACCAATGGCTACGGAATTGCCACCGCTACCAATCAACAAAGAGTGGGAGATGTTCGCATAGATTCTCGCTGGTGAACGACAATTTTAGAGTTTGGTTCGGTGTGATGGATTTTATGCTCTTGGCCCCAACAGTTACGACTTCAGAAGTTGGGATTCTGCGCAAAAACTTAACCATCTTGGCATTCGTACCCAATCTAAGATCGGGATCCTTGGAATTTTCTTCAGTTCGGACGGTAAGCTGACGGAGTTGTTAACTGCTGCTACATAACCCTAACCCTAACTGCTGCTACAGTACAGTATATCTGTTCGAGACTCCCAGAAGACCCCTAGACCCCGAGATACAGAGACTTTGCGCCCTTCCACTCTCATTACCACTCTCTTCTGGTATGGTGCAAATTGCCGTACTGCTGTAACATCAGCCGGTCGCCATCGCCGAGTAGCTGCCGTGTATAATAGGAGCGTGCCCCCACCACACTGGTGAACTCATCTCAGCTCATGGACCTTCCGACTTGATTGTGTTGCCATCCAGGTAGCATTCCAAGGACTCGAGGGCTCCCAAGAGACGAACTGAGAGGAATGGAGGGGAACAACGGGGGCGTGCTTCAGAGACTGCGTGAGGCGTTCTGATTCCAAAGGCCTTTGCGGTTCGTCAGCGGAGGAGGGCTTTGTCGGTGAGGGTTAAATCTGTACTCTAGGTACGGTCTCTGGAGTTAGCATAATAGTGAAATTGTTATATGGCAGCAAGCCATCCAATAGTCAGGACGGCAATGATGATGCAGCGTACCGGCCAGTTGGCTTGTAACAGTACAAGTCTGAGTCCGTAAGCATTGTCCCTCGACCAAACAGCGTAGGTACGCACGAGGAGAGGAAGTGTTGGTCCGTGGAACTTACCGTGCTGTAATATTACTAAATCACCCTCCCTCATCGACCTGCAGAAAAACAGGTGGCGCAAACGAATCTGGGTGGCGACTCGTGGCCTGAGGCATGACTGGAAGCTGGGAAAGCGGTTTATGATTCCCTGTAATTAGTTAGCAACCAAACCACCGTGCCACCGTTCCTCTCCCTTGGTAATGAATTCCTTGTATGCTTGCAACCGAGGAAGGCCATATTTAACTCTGTAATCTTGAGTGTTTATGCATCTGGGAGAGTGAACTACCTCCATGCTTGGTTTGTGCAGAAGTCCAATGGGCATTAAATCAAGTTTCTGCCAGGAAAGCCAGCACAGTAGTGCCGTAATAATGTCTTGGTCCTAGTTCAAGACTCTTGGAACAGGCTTCCAGCACGAGGAGCAAGTTTTCAGCACAATTCGATAGCTCTTGAGCTGTAACTACTGCGTTGTTGTAATTACTGGAGATAGTACGTACAGTCATAGTTTAACTAGACTAACCAACCACAGCACCTGTCAGCTTGGCTGCCATTTCCACAGAAAGCAAATAGCTCGTGGAGATACACGTGGTTACAGGGACCAACGTCCCTTTGGGAGCGGTCAATGAGCTCTCATTCGTCAAAGAGGAGCCATTCTCATGTCCTCTTGCGCCGCCTTATACATGTTAGTGGGGGGGATTTCCACAGCGCAGCACTGGATGCAGGAACCACCGGGAAATCCACCCACTTTCTCCCCTTCAACACATGTGCGCTGAAGGTAGTATCGGAGTGGTATTTCCCTACATTTCTGCATTTCTTATTCATGCGGATGCCCGTACTTCCCCTTATCTCTCGTGGCATGACACTGCTCTTGCCCCAGACGGGCTTAATGCATCGGGTAGCTCTTCTTTCTGGAATGTTGATTCTTAAAAAGTGTCCCGCATTCCGATCCACAGCTTCTCTTTTTCCCTCGTGGCAAATCCCCAACGAACCTCCATTCAACAATTGGGCAATTGGCAATTGACAATCATGAAGTCCTTCCTGTTCGCTGGGGCTACGGCCTTGCTTGCTGCCAGCCATGCTCTGGCTGATACCTCTTCCCTCAACTCCAATTGCAAGTGCATGCCGGGTGATGAATGCTGGCCTTCGCCGATTGCATGGAGCATCTTGAATGCTACCGTCGGTGGTCGTCTGATTGCTACAACTCCAATTGGTACGCCATGTCACGATCCTAACTACGATGCTGCCGAGTGCGCGTACTTGCAAAGCCAGGTTCACAACCCACAATTCCAGTGAGTTCCCGAGAAGTCAGAAGCTATCAATTCTTTTTTTGCGCCCATAGCGCCAAAAAANTACTAACCGTGGCAATTACCTTTAGCATGAACTCTTCCTCTTCAATCATGGCGCCTTTCTTTGCAAACCAGAGCTGTGACTTTTTCACTCCCGAGTCCCAACCGTGTTTGCTTGGAAACTACGTCGACTATGCTGTCAACGTGAGCAAGGTTGAAGATATTCAGTTTGCCGTGCTCTTTGCCCAATTAGCCAATATCCGTTTCGTGATCCGAAACACTGGTCACAAGTATGTGAAATCCCTTCCCCATTTTCTTAAATTTAAACAGTACGCGAAATTAACATACAGTTCTCAAGCTATAATGGAAAGTCCACTGGTGCTGGTGCTTTGTCTGTCTGGACTCACTACCTCAAGGATATCGAAACCTTGAATTGGTCAGATAAGTACTACCAGGGTAAGGCTATTAAAATAGGAGCTGGTGTCCAAGGTTTTGAGGCCATCGAGGCTGCAGCAGCTCAGGGATTGGTTCAAATTGGAGGTGAATGCCCTACAGTCGGTGTTGCAGGTGGCTATACTCAAGGTGGTGGCCATTCCGCTCTTAGCACAAACTTCGGTATGGGAGCAGATCAGAGTCTCGAATTTGAAGTCGTTACGGCCCAAGGCTTATTGGTGACAGCCTCCCGGACCCAGAACTCTGACTTGTATTGGGCTCTCAGCGGCGGTGGTGGTGGAACTTACGGTGTAGTCGTGTCTATGACTGCAAAGGCTTACCCAGACAGCATCGTCAGTGGAGCAACATTCCAGTTCCTTGCCGAGGGTACAACACTCGATAACTTCTATGCCGGTATTGAGGCTTTCCATTCTCGTCTTACAGCCATGGTTGACTCTGGTCTCACGGTTATCCACTACTTCACAAACGCCTTCTTCGAAATCGCCCCAGCTACAGGTTATAACAAGACTAAGGCAGAGATGCAAGCCATCTTCGCAGACTTCGAGTCTGGCCTCGAGGCACTAAACATCAGTTACACTGCCTCTTACTCCCAGTCAGCAACATACAGGGACCATTATGACCTTTACTTCGGTCCTTTGCCATACGGAAACATCGAGGTTGGTATCGCTCAATACGGGGGCCGTTTAATCCCTCGTGACACTATCGCCAACAACCTCACTAGTTACTCCACCGCTGTCCGCAATATTACAGAAGCAGGCGTCACCGTCATCGGCGTCGGCTTGAACGTCTCTTCTTCAGCAATCACCGGCAATGTGAGCAATGCTCTCCTGCCCGCATGGCGCAACACTCTTGTCCACGCCACCCTGACCACTCCATGGAACTTCACTGCCCCATGGTCAGACATGATCGCTCTCCAGGACCTGATGACTGACTCCATCGTTCCTCAACTCGAGGCCATTACACCCAACAGCGGTGCATACATGAATGAGGCCGATTTCAGACAACCTAATTTCCAACAGGTGTTCTTTGGCAGCAACTACAAGCAGCTGCTTCAGATTAAGAACAAGTGGGATCCTTCGTATTTCTTCTACGCGATTGATAGTGTTGGAAGCACGTACTGGAACGTTACGAACAATGGAAGGATGTGCAAGGCTTAGTGTTTAGATTTTGGGTTGTAGAGAAAAGCCTTATCATATATATGTTTTTCTGTTTCTATATTTTAAAATATGTAAAAAGATAGAGACCCGTTTAAATAATAAGAATTTGACTAGGGTTTATTTTCCTCCTTTATTTTAAGTGCTTTGAGATGTAGATATGTGAATAGACCTAGAAATTTATCTAATTGTTGACTGACGAAGCCTGGATGTCTGCAAAGTGTGCTTTACAAGTTTATTCCGAGTAGCATTACACATACTACTAGTACTTTTCAAACCTATTAACAAGAAGGGTGCCCAATGCACTCCTACTAGCACTCATACCCTTTTTCGGTAATTTCCTACCCCATTAGGCACCTAAAACAGGTTTAGTCTGCTGCCCATGCTGTGTAATTTCCACATCTCTTCCATATTAGGCCATCTCCTGCCCATACACTGCAAAGGCACCTTCATGAGCAATTTCCCTCTTCTAGTTAGCTGCCCACAGCCCGTCAGATTGCTGATCTTAGAAAAACTAACCATATTAATAGCTCTGGACGACATATCATTTGATAGCAAAGCATGTGTTTCTTGTGCTAGACATATTATGTTAAAATTATAAAGTATAATGTTATCTTTTATTATTATTGTTATAATACAGAAGATTGAAATTTTCCATGGTATTTAAAATATAATATGTTAAAGCTTGAGCAATTTAAGAGAACTAAGGTTTAATAGTATTGAAGTAGATTAACTACACAGTGAATTATGTAGATCTTACACTTGTAACTACAACTAAGAATGCAGAGAAGACTAGCATTTTTGTAATGGTTACAACTAATAATATTACAGACGATATTATAAACATAAGTTTATGTTAAGTTATCATTAGAAGATGAAGATTATAAATGTCTTAAGATATAAATAACAAAATGAAGATATTATATTTAATATTTTATAAGCTTATTTGAATAAATGCGTTTATTATACTTTTATATTATAATAATTAATACTGGATTTTATCATAATATACAATCTTATTATATACTTAAGAGAGTATAAGTTATTATTTTAAAAGGTATACTAAAGTACAATTCTAAGTAAGTAACTTTTATAACATTTATAATATTAGTATAATCTGAAAAAATTTATTTAAGATCTAATTATTTAAGACTTATAAAAATTNCCTTTTTATACAAATATAAAAAGAGATATTACCTTTACTAGATAATCTATTGTTATTTCCTTTTTTATTATGTTTTATTCTTGGACATAATTGTCCTAAGTGCTTGTTGTATAAAATAATAAACTTTAAACATCTTTAAACTTATTTGAATAAGGATTATAAAATATTTAATAACTTTAATATTATTATTATAAATACAACTTATTACTTGTAAAGATGGATAAAGTCAACTTGAGGAAAATAATAAAAGGTAAAAGCAAATGCTGCTCTTATTACATGTTATAACATTAATAACAACAATTGTTCTAGTATACTTAAATAAGTCATTGAAACAGAATTAACAAACGAAGAGCTTGTAATTTTAAAGATAAAGACAGAAGAAGAATAATGACTTGTTAATGAAGAGGTTAAGTTTGTTAAGTATATGTTCAAACTTGAGTATAATAAGAATATAAAATAATTATATATAAGTAAGTAATTATAATGGTTCTTAAATCGTTTATTATATATTATTATTATTATATTAACATTGTTGTTTGCATAGAATACATAATTATATTTAAGATTATAAGAAGGACAAGAGTTTGTTAGTCTAACAGCTTAAGAAGTTGTACTATAAATCCTTAAGGACATTATAAATTATATTTTACAATAGTGTAAAAAGATGTTATAATCTATATTATAATCTTTAAGATATTAGATTAAAAGTTTAAGTACTAATGTATTTCCTTACTTGTTTAAGGACTTATAACATAAGAAAAGTCATTAAAATTATCATTAAACTTATAAGTAATTTTTATATTATATCTTTTGTACATTTCTTATAATACATATTATTACAAGATTTACTATAACACATTAATTAGTATAAGCTTAAAGCTTAATACAAATACATTGTACAAGAGAACTTAACAATTAAACAGTTATATGATGAGGACTTAGGACTTAAGAGGTCTAAAGTCTATTAGCTTAAAACTTGTAGACTTAGAAGTCTAAGAGTTTAACTAGATTTTATTATTTATATAAGTACACTATAAGAATATAAGAGTAAACTCCTTATGTTCAACTTAAATATATTATTAAATCTTATATTTGACTTAATCACCTGCTCTTATATTATACATTTCTACTGTCCTTGAACATTTACCTTACCCTTACTATTTAATAACTTAGATAATATAGTTTTATAATATTTTGAACATTACTTATTTTGATAAGTTAAGATTTGGAAATAAACATATTAATAGATAATAATAATAAACAACAGTTTGAAGAAGGTTTTGAAGAAAGCTTTAAAGAAGAATCTGAAGAGGAATCTGAAGAAGGATTTAAGGAAAGTTCAGAAGATAATTCTAAGGAAGATCAAGGTAAGAACTAGACTATCAAGGAAATTAACTTCCAAGAAGGAGTATTAAAAGAAGTTGTTATACTATTAAAGTGTTACAAAACTACGTTATCCAGGTCACTGGATAGCCGGGGTAAGGTAGATGTTCAGGGACAATGGAAATGTGTGACACACAAGCAAGTGACTAAGTCCAAGGTAAGGTCTAGTAATGTATTTAGGTTGAACATAAGGAGTCTACTCTCATGTTCTTACAGTGTGCTTATATAGATAATGGAATACAGTTGGATCCCTTGGAGTCCTTGGAGTCCTCTGGAGTCCACCAGGGATCCTAAGACTCTGTCATGTGACCTTTGATTGTTAAGTTCTTTATGTACACCTTTTGTGTACTGAGCCTCAGGCTTACACTAATCAGCTGTTAGGTAAAACCCATAACATTATCCCCTTTTTGCACTAGCGTCACCTCAACACTTAACTTATCGTCATGAATTATCTTGTTCCTTTGTCAATTCTTTCCTTTCCTCCAACATACCCTCAAAGTGTTCTTGCCCCTTCTTTCCATCTGACCTTGAGAGAAAGAAAAGGGAAAAAGTTAATCTTACCTTGACTATTAAGGATATTGACGACAGTATAAACCTTTGTTCTTATTGTTTTAAGGAGAACTAAAAGTATATTGTAAACCTTTTAAAGTCCTCATGATATTCTGAGTGTATGTATACAAAGTATTCTTACAACATAGCTTCTAATTCTTAGGACAAGAACATCCCCTATTCCTAAGACTAGGAATCCTTAGAAAAATCCATAGACAGATTATAAGCAAAAGAAGAAGAAGTTATAGCCAAAATCCTTTGTTTACAAAAGTAACAAGCTCTTCTTTGATAGCAAAAGAATAAGATAGCTTGTCATAGCCTAAAGTATTTGGACAAACTCAACATCACAAAAGAGAAAGAAAAGCAAGAGAAATTGTTTGAAGAGTTGTGTTCTACTTATACAAGTAAAGCTTCTTCCTCTGCTATTAACCTTTTCTTCTTTAACCTTATAATTCCATTGTTTAGAAATCCATTCTGAGATAAGTTTGGTAATATGCCTTTAGTAACTCCTTATAGCTTGTAAGATTAGAAGTAAGTTTCTATCCATTCTTACTTTCTGAATACTCTATCCATTTAATCAAGTATTATAATTTCTCATAATGTATCTTATGATTAATGATTTTCTCAACTTCATATTCTCTTTCTAGATTAACTTCTTTTAACATTAGTGTTTGAGCATTTTTAAGTGTTAATTCAAGAAGCAAAACATAGAAAACAAGATGTATTTTAATTATTGTTAATAACTTTAATTTATACATTAAAAGTCTATAAACTTCTTTGATTTTGTATAGTCTTATCTTTACCTAGTCTAGTTTATCACTTAGTCTTGTAGTTTTAATGTTTTTCCTAAGAAGATAAACTTTATCCCCTTTTTTGTATACTAGTTCTATCAAGCATTTATAATCATAATACTTCTTCATTCTTTCTTTAGTATATTAAAGTGAGTTTTCAATCCTTTCTTGTATTTCTTCCATTTGTTTTGCACAAATCTCTGCTGATTCACTTGTAAATTCCAATTCTAGTCTAATGCAAAACCTTTCTAGTTCTTGTCCATAATTCATATAGAATAAAGTAATCTTAATTGATTTGTATAGTGTACTATTATACACTATTTCTACTATTAACAAGTAATCAACTCAATTATCTTAATCATAATTAACATAACATTTAAAGTATCCTTCCAACTATCTATTCAAACATTCTGTTTTCTTGTTGGTTTATAAATGTTATATTATTAATAATCTTCTTTTGACTCTTATTCTTGCTATTATTATTTCCTAAAACTTAAATGTAAATCTAATGTCTTTATCAAAGATTATCTGTTTTGGTAATCCTTATTTAAACATTATTCTTCATAAGAATATATTAACTACCTCCTCTACTCCCCAGATCTCTTTGAACAGTTCAAAATGTTACATAATTAGTATAATGTTCAGTTATTACAAAGATAAAGTCATACTCAACCTTCATCATACAATCTGTAAAAACTAGTAGTTTCACAATAAAATCCTATCCAATTAATTCTTATAGATTATTAAGTATCTGTATAAAGTATAATTGTCCTTAAGGCTTCCTTCTTGGATTCTTAGCCTTCTTACAGATTTCACATTCCACAATTACCTTTTTAACTGTTGATTGTAATTTCATAATAAAGTAATCCTTATTAACTTGGTAATAACATCAGGCTACTCTCATATATCCATTATATAATAAACTATATTATTCTCTAACAAACTCCTCTGTTAATTCCATTAGTATATATAACCTTTTGTTCTTATACCAAACGTCTTCAATTTTCTCCTACTCACCTCTAATCATGTCTAGTAAAGTATTCCTTTTTTCTTCCTTTCTAGTTGCTTCACTAATCCAATCAACCTAGTACTTGTCTATTATCACTGTAATAACCATAAGTTATCCTCTATTATACACTAAGAATCTGCCTTAGTCTTCCTTCAATATAAGTTCACTTTCTTCCTTCTTTTTNAACTGAATACTCCAGTTTCTGACTCAGAGCATCTACTCTTCCATTGTCTTTTCCTTTAATATGAGTAATCTTAAAATCATACTCAGATAATTTCTCTACTTATTATACTTGTTTTATATTCAACTGTTTAATTGTCATAAAGTATTAAAGGTTATGATAATCTGAAAGTATATCAACTATTTCACTAAATCTAACAACATACACTCTCCAATACTTTAAAGCTTCTACAATAGCTAATATCTCCTTATCTAATGTTTGATAATTTCTTTTAACAACATTTAGCTTTCTTAACCAGAATGCTAATAACACTTAGTAATGTTGTTTACTAATTTGTTATAATTACAATAGCATAACTCCTAATGCTATGTCAAAGGCATTAGTCTTAATTCTTATCCCCTTTTCCAGATCAAAGATTCTTAAGAAATCCCCCTTCATAAAGGCATCCTTAATGCTTTAAAATACTTTCTTTACATTATTATTCCATTTATAAGCTTAATCTTTCTTTATGAGTTTAGTCAATGGCATAAAGATTTTAGAATAGTCTTTCATAAATCTTTRGTAATAATTRRCTAAYCCTAAGAAACTYTRTAATTGYTTAACWATCTTAAGTGYTTCTTATTCTTTAATTGACTGAATCTTATTRTCAAGGGTTTCTATCCTTTCTCCAGAAATACAATGTCYTAAGAACTRAACTTGTTCYTTATARAATTYACATTTTAYCAGTTTGCARTRYAATCYTRCYTYTTACAACACTTRTARAAYAAGYTTAACATRCTYTRTATAYTCTTCAATACTCTTTRAGTAAATGATTATATTATYAARATATACTATTATRAACTTCTTTARRTATTTYTYTAATATYYAGTCYATTATTCTTTGTTRTATTGTTAGAGCATTAGTCATTCTAAACGTTATGACCAATAGCTTAAATAATCTATATTTTGTTCGAATAACAACTTTCTACTTGTTACCTCTTTTAATCCTAACTAAATTAAATGTTAACCACAAGTCTAGCTTAATGAATATAATAACTCCTTTCAGCTTGTCCATCATTACATTTATTAATGGTAAAGGGTATTAGTCTTTCTCAGTTTTACTATTTAAATGTCTGTAATTATTATAAGGTCATCTTAACAGGTTATCCCCTTTCTTTGCATAATGTAGTGGTACTCTGGCTTTGCTATGACCTTCTCTGTACAAACCTTTAAGCACTATCCTCTTGAGCAATTATTTCTTCGTTGCCTTATCCTTGGTAAGAGTTGTTTGATAAATTAGTCTGTAAACTAGTCTGAACCCTTCTTTAAGCTTTATTTCATGATCCTATGGTTTATGCTTAGATAAAGCTGAATTATCAAGTTTTTCTGTGAATAACTTTAGCCATTCATAATATTCCTTAAGTATATATTTCATGGTTTTGTTGACATGGACAGCTCCTAAAGATATAGTTTTTTCTAAGAAGGTAATCATACTTGTTTTTCAATCAATTATTAGATTATACTTCTTTATCCATTTGATTTTTAATATAACCTAATATGTTCTTAACTTTATAACATTAAAAGATATCTTTTCTTGATAGTTTCTACTATACCTTATATTTAAGTTTTGAGTTTGAATATTAACATACTTTTAAACTTTAATATTGTTTATTAACAATATTAAGTAACTGTTGTTTTTGACTCTCATGCTAAGTCTAAGTTGTTTTACAACTTGTTCATTGATGAAGTTCTTTTTNAGCTTTTGAATTGATTAAGGCCTTTACTGGCTTTTTACACAGTTTTATATCTATGTATAATAATCTTCTACTGTTCATAGAGTAGAGATTGACATTTTTAGTACTGTCAACTAATATATTATCACTGATCTCTAAATCTTCAACGTTTTCTTCTAATTCTTTGAAGAGTATTGTTCTTCTTTTAATAAGATTTCTCAGTCTAGGTTTATCTAAGCTTTTATTGTTCATGAATACTCATGCATCTTATACTCATTCTGCCATTTCATTTCCAAGGCATTCCCTTATCTTAAGGATAGAAACATCACTTATTATAAGAATCCTTTCCACAGAATTCAAAGGGTGTACTTCTACTTCCTAGTTGAATTGTTCATTGATTTTTTATAATAGTTTGTCTTCTTTTAGTAATACAATAAGTAGTTCTAAAGGTAATGATTCTTCCTCTAGTTCATTAACTATAAATAGTACTTCCTCATCCTAATTAACTAGTTTAACAACAACTTTAACTGGTTCCCTTTGTTCTTGCTAAGCATAGTATTGTTCAGCTTTAAACAGTTGTTTTACTGATTTTCCTAAACTTTAAATTTCTTTATACTATGTTTCTACCTCTGCTTAGTCTTATTAATAAGTTAATATTAAAAGTCTTTTATGTTGTATGTTATATCTTCTTTACATAACATAGCTTAATCTTTCTTCAATTACTATCTAAGCATCCTCAAGCATTTAATCGAAATCATCTTGAATTCAAGTTCTTTCTACTGATAAGAGGAACTCATATAATCCTTTTTTTNATAACAATACTTTGAAGGTTAATCTTATAGACAAGAGTAAGATCTTCAATATCAAGTTCATATACTTTAATAATTGCTTCTTCTTATTATACAATTCTAAAAAGTTAACTTCTATTTAAGATTTCTTATCCTCTCAGTCCTCTTATGCTAATCATGAGGTAGTATTTTAAGATTAACAATTCCTCAAAAACAGGATATTGTTCTGTTAGTATAATCTTAAAGTCCAATAGCACAATTATCTAAATTCTACTAACTCCTGGAATTAATCTCCATCTGCCTTGACCTTTGCTTTAGTTGTTATCTTGAGGATGTCTTATATGTTGAGTTCTTTCCATAAGTACAGAATCCATCTTAAGGATTCTTGTTATCATTATCTTGTTCACATTAGTCTTGATAACATGATATAGTATAGTTACCAAATCCTGGCAATCTCCTTCTTCTAAGGAGTTATCTTCCTTGTTTAAACCTTCTTTGTTTGAAGATTCTAACAAGATATCCTTAATTCTTAAGATTTTCATAACTCTAACTTTAATTAATAAGCTTGACTTAATGTCTTTTTTNATAAGTATTTGCTATGTGTCCAGACATTCTACACTTGAAGTATAACTTGTTTTTTCTTCTTTTGTCAAATTCTTTAAAGGAGATTCTAAAGGAATTCCCTTTTTTGCTTTTTCCTTCAAAGTGCTTTCTTCCTTTACCTTTAAATGTTTTTCCTTTCTTCATGGCGTTTAACTCCATAAGGTCCTTATAATCCTTCTTGTTGTTAGTTTTTCTATGGTTGAAGTAGGATCCTCCCTTTTTGTCCAAGATCATCTTATATTGCTTATTCCTAATCTTGATAGACAAATTTACCAAGATGTCAAACGTAATAACCACAGGTTATCAGTACAATTCTTCCTTGATGGAGTCCTTCAACCTAGTCTTATACTAGTATATATATGCTTCCTCTCCCCAGTTGACTAAAACTACATACTGGCGATAAAGCATTACATATTCACTAGGGCTTTTGGTTTGTCTGAGGTAAGCTAATCGTCTTTCAGCATTCCTTTTTTCATCAATATCCTTATACAAGCATTTGAGTTCTCCTATGTAATTCTCCCAACTCCTAAGGATGTTTCTTACTCCCTAGTTCATTGTTCCTCCGTTTGTGGCAAACCATTCATTCTTAAAGGGTTGAAACCAAGTTTTAGCTACCCCTCTCAAGTATGTGGATGCCCACAGAACCTTATGCATATCTCTAGGCAATAGATGATCATTTAACATTAAATAGGTTCTTGTCTGTACAAGATACACCTTAAGCTTCTTTCTGTCCTCATAGAACAAGTCTAGTCTGGCGATCTTAACTTCTCTAGGTGTTGCCATTGGAACTTGCTCAGTGTTATCCTCTGGTTCAGAGTCTGGATCAAGGTCTAGGCTTGGAGCTCTTGCTTCTGGAACTAGTTTTAAGTCCAGCTTAGGTAATGGAGGTGCTGGTTTCTTTCCTGCAGCTCTCGACGATTCTCTAACAGTTGATCCTTCTGTTAACCTAGTAAGTTGCTTTGGCGGCATAACAACTTCCTCTAACACTCCTTCCTGGATGTTAGTTTCTTCGATAGTCTGATTCTCACCTTAGTCGTCCTCAGAGCTATCTTCCAAACTTTCCTCAGATACTTCCTCAGATCCCTCTTCAGATTCTTCTTCAAAGCCTTCTTCAGAACCTTCTTCAGGTTGTCGTTCGTTGTTGTTATCTACTGGTGTGTCTGTTTTCAAATCCTAATTCATCAAGATAGGTGGTGTTCAAAATGTTACAAAACTACGCTGTCCAGGTCACTGGGTAGCCAGGGGTAAGGTAGATGTTCAGGGACAACGGAAACGTATAACACACAAGCAAGCGACTAAGTCAAGGGTAGGATCTAGTAATGTATTTAGGTTGAACACGAGGAGTCTACTCTCATGTTCCTACAATGTGCTTATATAGATAATGAAATCCAACTGGACCCTTTGGACCCCTCAGGTCCCCCAGGTCCATRGACCCTTTRGACCCCCCAGGTCCCCAAGGTCCTACTTATGTCATATGATTGTTAGGTTCTTTATATACACTCTGCCGTGTATCGAGCCTCAGGCCTACACCAATCACCGTGTTATAGTAAAACCCGTAACATTATTCAAAATGATTAATATAGAATTTGCATCCTGGTTTCTAAGGATGTATATTATATAAGATTAGGAGAAACATACCANTTTACTTATCCAGAATAAGTATATCAAGAAGATTCTTAATCGATTTAAGTACAGTTATGTCAAACCTTATTCTACTCCTTTTAAGGTAAATGTAGCTGAGTTCATGGTCAAATATAACAATATGACTACTCCTCAGGATATACAACTTTATTCTGAAAAGGTTAGTTCTGTTATATATCTTATAATGTAAACATACTTTGATCTGTTCNTTTTTAGTCTTTTGACTCTTATAATTCCTTCAAAATCTATCTTTATAACACTTGAAGTTGGTTAAACAAGTCTTTTAATACCTCCAAAGCATTTAAGATGTTAGTATTACCTTTAAAGGTAACAGAAACCTTGATTTTTATGGTTTTAACGACTTTAACTATAGTAGTTGTTTAGAAATGCATTATTCTACTATAAGTTACCTCTTCTTTTTAGGTGATGGACTTATTTCATGGCATTGCTAGTAATTACCTTGTGTTACTTTGTCTACTACAGAAGTTGAGTATTGTACTCTCTCTAAAGTGTTATACGAAGTTATATAGCTGGCCAGATTGCTGTCAGAACTCTAAGTCAACGTTTTAAACTTTAAAATCACCTTAAATAATGACAATCAGGGTTCCCTTTCTATAGCTAAGACTACCGAACAATCGAAAAGGGTTAAACACATTGATATCAGATATCACTTTGTACGTGAAAAGATGTAATCAGGAGAGATCGTTTTGAATTACATCCCTACTGCAGATATAGTAGCTGACAGTCTTACAAAGGCCTTGAATTCAGTCAAACATACAAAGTTTATAGATTTGTTGGGTCTGAAATCGATCGCTTTGAATCGATAAAAACTCCTATTTCGGGTTCAGGTATTATACTTTCAGCATTCTGTTTTATGGTTCAAGTGTCTTTGCACTCGTTTTTATATAGGATTTAGGGTACTTTTGCATTAATTTTCAGTGCTTCGGTGACATGGGGGTATGTTGTGATATCCTGTGTGTCACCTTAGGCACCATCTTGTTTATTACACGTGACTTCCCTTTTTAGTAGTCTACTAGTTAGCTCTCTTTACTTGTGTACGTACGTAGTTACTACAACACCACAATATATTTGAGTAACCCCGATTACGCAACCTCTTGCTGTGCTTAATTCAACATGCCTTATTTGAATTTATTATATTACACAAGAGAGAACAACAAGAAAACAAGAAGAAAACTAGTTTAATTAATCATTCAAGAAAAGCAGTAAGTTTCTGAATTATGATTATTTGTCATGTAATTCCGAATGATATATTAATAGCCAACCGTTGAGTGGAAAAGATTCGGAAGAAAAATGGAGCTATGCTATACTCCTGAAGTCCCTTACCATTCTATAGAAGNAAAAAACAAGTTCATAGCATAATAACACACCGGAACAGAAAATACACTCAATATTAGCATAATATATATGCATTTGTATTATTTATTTGCCTATGGTATGGTATCAATGCTTTCCTTCTACTTATAACGGAACCTATTAATTATTATCTAATCCGACTCATTAATTCCCTCCCTTTCCTCCTTTCCCTAGTTCTCATGCAATGTCAGGCATCCCCAATTCCATTTCTCTAGCGTAGAGGATAACCACAAATCCCAAATCCCTACNAAAAAGAACGCCCACATACCCAACTTTCAAACCCAATCCAAAAAAGCCCTATTACCATGTCCCTAAAACTGAGGGCATCATCCCTACTAACCTCTAAAAAAAAAACCTAAACTAAACTAATCAACCTCCCAAGCCGCAATGCCCTCAAACCCCATCCCCGCCCTCCCCTTCTTCTCAAGATACCCCTTCTTATCCAACCCCCTCGCATCCTTTCCATTCACAGAATTAACCGCAAACAAACTAACAGTCTGTCCCCGACATCCCAAATCCCTCGCGCGGACATCACACCACCAGTAGAAATCGTTCTTCTCAAAGGGTACAAAGTCCTCTTTCCGGCCATCGACGCCGTTGATCTTGAGGATGAAGCAGTACGGTTTACCTTTGCCGTTCCGCACGTGGTCCCAGTGCTCGCAGACCTTGGTGAATTGGAAGCGGATTGTGGCTTCCGGGTCTGCGGTTACGGGGAGGTGCTTTGCGCCCGGGAGGAAGGATGTTTCTGAGAGGCCGTGGTCTGGGATACAGGAGAAGAGTTGGGCTGGTTCGGTGCCTGTGGGACCTCTGATGTAATCTTCCCAGGTTGGGATCGAGCCATCGCTGCGGAAGAAGTAGGCGTCATCTTGTGGGAAGTGTTTGAGGCCGAAGTCGTCGTTAGGCATGGTGAACATGGCCGGGTTAAACTTCTTGTTATAAACTTGGTTGCTTAAATGTCCGGCTCCCCAGCAGCAATCAATGAGCTTCCATTCGCCGTTGTCGATGCGAACAGCATTCCAAGCGTGGCCGGCTGGATTACGTGGAGGAGGGGACTGACCAGGCTTGAGAGCGCTGAAACCATATCCCTTTCCATGACCAGTGACCATCACGGATTCCAACCCTGCTTTGTGCGCAATTTCAAGAAAGAGACCAGCGTACCCACCACACACAGCAAGTCCAGTTGCAACTGTGTCCCTAGGTTCCACATGCCGAACATTCCCACTGAAGAAGGCCTCGGTATCGTAAGCGATGTTGTGATGTAGCCAAGTAAATATCGCCCTCGCCTTATCAGTGTCCGAACGAAAAGGACCGCAGAGTACATCGGCCAGATATCCCGTCACGTCGCCACGTGGAAGAGACTGACGAGGGTATTGAGCCCCAACGCTATCTGGACCAGAATAATCACGACATAAGAGACATCCAGGTTGTCTGGGTGCAGGAACAGGTCGAGACTTGACAGCATTGATTTGTGGAAGGGATGGCTTGGAACTGATAGGGATAGGTGGAGGGACAGCACCATTTGGAACGGAGCTAGCGCCGGCTCCAGGCCTCGATTGCAAGCCAGTCTTCTCCTCGATGAATTGTGTCAAATATTCCAGTTTCCTATAATTCCGATATTCTTCTGGCGTGTCGCTCTGACCATCGAAGAAGAAAAGAGTAGGCCACATCGTAACATTAAACCTCGCACCGAGATCCTTGTGTCCATAGGAATCCAGCTTGGCAATGATGACCTGATCCTTGGCATATGCGAAGTTATCAGCAAGTTCTTCATAGATCGGTGCAAGCTCTTTGCAGTGGGAGCAAAATGGGGCATAAAAGTCGACGAGAGCGGGCTTTCCTGACATGACAATGGAATCGAAATTGCTTGAGGTAAGCTCTACGACGTTTCCTTCGTGTGGATGAGGAACGGCAGCAGGAACAGCGACAGGCACGGGCACTGGGACGTTAACAGCAGCCGGAACATGGATAGGAACAGATGCTGGAACCGGACCCTGAGCGTTGGGTTTAGGCTTAGCTGTACCACCGCCAAACCCCATAGCGAGAATAGATCGAGCAGGGGTCGGATTAGCAGGAGGAAGTTTCCTAGGCGATGGCAATGTCTGCTGCGAAGCACGGTTCTCTTCAGCCACCAAGTTATTCCTGCTAGGTTGTCGTGGAGGTGCTCTAGGCGGTAGACTAGGCCTTGAGGGTAACTTTGGGGGTGTGGGCTTAACATCGCGGCCGTGATCGATGATTGGAGGCTTCAAGACATTCTGTGTTGATTTTGCTGACGCCAAGGGGGCAGTCTTCGTCGTCGTCGTCGATACTGCTGCTGGCGATGATTTCTGCTCCAGATCCCTCCTAGTAGGAGGTAATGGGGGAAGTTTCGCCTGGTCAAATGCAGGAGGTAAGTTCCTAGGCCCGTCCTTCGAGGAGACGCTTGTGTTCGAGGAGCTTGTATGGCCTAATGACATTCCTGATATGGTGGAGCTGTAGGATTGTATCGAGGAGTTGGATGCTTTTCTATTCAACTGTGCAGATGGCCGACGAGGAGGTAAGGCAGGTGAAGGTTGAGTGGACTTTCTCACTGGGAGAGGAGGAGGTTGTGATTTGGCGCTTGGGGATCGCGGTGGTGGTGGACGATGTTGGTCTCTGTCGACAGGTGGAGGGGGGAGGATGCCATTATGTTTCACAGTATTTGACATAGTGTTGCCATTCAGCTTTACTGTTGGAGAGCTAACAGAATGTACAGGCGGAATATTTATGGTTCGGCTTCGCGATTCAATCGCAGGTCGATTCGAGGGAGGGGGCATGATTGGTGTTGGACGGTGTTCGGCCTGTTGCTTGTTCAAGGCAGCGATTCTCTGCGCGAGAGAAGTAAACTGGGGCTCCTCCACGTCTGCCATGGTGACTGGAATCTGTTGATGACAGCACAGATAGCGAGACGTAGCAACTTTGACTGATAATGTCGTCGTCGAGGACGAGGCTTGGCAGGGTGTAACCACCTTTTCGCGAGTGGTTGCCGCGCGTAATTCACGATTACTGATCCCTCGAGAACGTAGAGCACCTCAGTTGAAAGAAAGACTATGGGTAAATAGTAGAGGTAAGAATATTTTGTCTCATTTGTGAAAGAAGCGTCTAAAGAATGCCAATAAATTATAAAACTAATGAGAAAATATGAGGTCGACGAGGCTGTGAATGGGCTTCGCCAGGTTGATGAAACGCCTCACCGCCCGTAGATGTGGGATCTTGCGGCAGAAAACGGCTGCTATGCCAGATTGGGCGACGAAGGATCAAAGGACAGCAACGTCCTCATTGATGACCTCAGACTAAAAATAGCTATCGCTCAGCTCGAATAAATAATCAATTGAAATAACAGACATGACAATACCATCGCCATCATAAACAATCCGAACCCTACACCATGGTCTATTGATTGGTCTACGAGTATGTCCCGCTTAAGACGACCAACATGCGGGGCAAGGCACCTTTGATAATTCAAGAAAACAACCTTGACAAATCCTTTCTCAGACACCTAAATTCCTACCATCACAATAAAGAACAAACCATTTTAAATTTATCCTACTTATATAAAAAATAATCGCACACATCAAAAACTCTCTATACAACTAAACCCACCAAACCTCTTAAGTCTTATAAGTCTATAGACCTCTTAAACCCTTTAAGTCCTTTAAGTCTTAATCATATTATATAATTGCTAGGTTCTTTATATACATTTTACTATATATTAAACCTCAGGCTTACACTAATCAGCTTGTTAAGTCAAATCCATAATATTATCCCCTTTTTGTATTAACATTATCTTAACACTTAACTATTATCATGAACATTTGCTTTGTTTAACAATTCCTCTTTCCTTTTTAACATGCTACTTAAATAACAATATTCTAAGAATAGTATAAAAGAAAGGACAAGATTAAGAAAATATTAAAAAGCATTAAACTTAGAAAACTATATAATAAAGTACAGTACTAAGATATCTCCTTGTAATTTCTACATTCAAAATAGTTTAACTTACTTGATAGTTTTTAAGTCCAACTGTTATAATGAATACACTTAATGAAAGCATAAGTATAAGAGTAGGAGTATTCTTATAACCTCTTAAAAAACCCTTAATAAGAAGGAGGCTTATCTTAAAGCTGAGAAGGAAAAGGCTACTCAAGTTATAACTAAGAATATAACTTGTCTTACTTATCTTTACAAACAAAAGAAATTCCTTCATAAACATATTAGTAAAATAATCTATTATAAACTTTCTTTATTAAATGAGTTAAACACTACAAAAGAGAAAGAGAAATAAGAGAAACAAAATTCCTTATAACCCTTAAAATTGCATTCTGTTAACTTAAGCATAACTTCTTCCTTTATTGTCAACTCCTTCTTCTTTAACCTTGTAATTCTATTACTTAAAAATCCATTTTAAGATAAGTTTAATAATATCCCTTTAATAATTCCTTATAACTTATAAGATTAAAAGTAAGCTTTTATCCATTCTTACTTTCTAAATACTTTATTTATTTAATTAAATATTGTAATTTCTTATAATACATCTTATAACTGATGATTTCCTCAACTTCATATTCTCTTTCCAGATTGACTTCTTCTAGCATTAGCATTTAGGCATTCTTAAGTACTAACTCAAGAAGTGAAATATAGAAAATAAGATATATCTTAACTATTATTGATAATTTTAATTTATACATTAAAAGTTTATAAACTTCTTTAATTTCATACAATCTTATCTTAATTCAGTTTAATTTATCATTTAGTCTTATTATTTTAATGTTTTTTCTAAGAAGATAAACTTTATCCTCNTTTTTTATACATTAGTTTTTATCAAATGTTTATAATTATAATACTTCTTTATTCTTTCTTTAATATATTAAATTGAGTTCTTAATCTTGCTTTRCATTTCTTYTATTTAYTTTAYATARATCTTYATTGATTTACTTGTRAATTCTAATTCTARTCTARTRTAAAACCCTTYTGGTTCTTRYYTATAATTCRCATARAATAAAGTRRTTTTARTTAAYTYATATAGTATATTATTATATAACATTTCTGCTATTRRYAAGTAATTAACCTAGTTGTCCTAATCATAATTAATATAACATCTCAARTATCCTTCTAACTATATGTTTAAACATTTTGTTTGCTTATTAGTCTGTAAATATTATACTATTGACAATTTCCTTTYAACTCTTATTCTTGTTGTTAATATTTCTTAAAACTTARATAYAAATCTTATATYTCTATYAAARATTATTTGTTTTARTACTCCTTATTARGAYATTACTCTTTRWARGAATATATCAAYTACCTYTTTTACTCYTTAAGTCTCCTTGAACAATTCAAAGATTATAAACTTGATATAATACTTAGTTATTATAAAGATAAAGTTATACTTAACCTTTATCATATAATCTGTGGAAACCAGTAGTTTTATGATAAAATCTCATCTGATTAATTCTTATAGATTATTAGGTATTTATATAAAGTATAATTATCCTCAAGGCTTCCTTTTTAGATTCTTAGCCTTTTTACAAATTTCACATTTAATAATTACCTTTTTAATTACTAATTATAATTTCATGATAAAATAATCTTTATTGATTTGATAATAACATTAGGCTACTCTTATATGTTCATTATATAGCAAATTATACTATTCTTTAATAAACTCCTTTGTCAGTTTTATTAGTATATATAACTTCTTGTTCTTATATTAAATGTCTTTAAATTTCTCCTACTTACCTTTGATTATGTTTAGTAAAGCATTCTTTGCCTTTTCCTTTTTNAGTTGCTTTTCTAATTTAATTAGCCTATTACTTGTTAATTATTATTGTAATAACTATAAATTATTCCTTATTATATACTAAGAATTTACCTTTATCTTCTTTTAATATTAGTTTACTTTTTTCCTTTTTCTTTARYTAAATACTCAAGTTTCCAACTCAGAGCATTTACTCTTCCATTGTCTTCACCCTTAATATGAGTAATCTTAAAATCATACTCAGATAATTTCTCTGCTTATTATACTTGCTTAACATTTAATTGTTTAATTATTATAAAGTATTGAAGGTTATGATAATCCAAAAGTATATCAACTGTTTTATTAAATCTAACAACATACACTTGCTAATACTTCAAAGCTTTTATGATAATTAACATTTCCTTATTTAATGTTTGATAATTCCTCTTAACAATATTCAGCTTTCTTGACCAAAATGTTAATAATACTTAATAATATTATTTGCTAATCTATTATGATTATAATAGCATAACTCTTAATGTTACATTAAAGGCATCAATTTCAATTCTTATTCCTCTCTTTAGATCAAAGATCCCCAAGAAGTCTTCCTTCACAAAAGCATCTTTAATACTTTAGAATACTTCTTTCACAATGTTATCCTATTCATAAGCTTAATTCTTCTTTATAAGTTCAATCAATAATATGGAGATCTTAGAATAATCTTTTATAAATCTCTAGTAATAGTTAGTTAACCTTAAGAAACTTTATAATTATTTAACAATCTTAGGTGGTTCTCATTCTTTAATCACTTAAATCTTATTATCAAGGGTTTCTATTCTTTCTCCAAAAATACAATGTCCTAAGAACTGAACTTATTCCTTGTAAAATTCACATTTTACCAGTTTATAACACAATCCTGCCTCTTATAACACTTATAAAACAATCTTGACATACTTTGTATACTCCTTAATACTCTTTGAGTATATAATTATATTATCAAGATATACTATCATAAATTTCTCTAAGTATTTTTCTAATATTCAATCTATTATCCTTTGTTATATTGTTAGAGCATTGGTCATATTAAATGTTATAACTAATAGCTTGAATAATTTGTATTTTGTTCAAATAGCAACTTTYTACTYATTACCTCNTTTTAATCYTAACCAGATTAAATACTGATTATAAGTCTAGCTTGGTGAATATAACAATTCCCTTTAGCTTGTTCATCATTGAATCTATCAATAACAAAAGGTATTAATCCTTCTTAATCTTATTATTCAAGTGTTTATAATCATCACAAGGTTATTCTAATAGATTATCTCCTTTCTTTATATAATACAGTAATACTTTAACTTTGTTATAACCTTCTTTGTACAAACCTTTAAGAATCATTTTCTTAAGTAACTATTTTCTTATTACCTCATCTTCAATAAGAGTTGTTTGATAAATTAGTTTGTAAGCTAATCTAAACCCCTCTTTAAACTTTATCTTATAATCTTATAGTTTATGTTCTAGTAAGGCTAAATCATCAAGTCTTTCTATGAATAACTTTAACTATTCATAATATTCCTCAAGTATATATTTTATAGTTTTATTAACATGGACAATTCTTAAAGATATAGCTTTTTCCAAGAAGATAATTATACTTGTTCTTTAGTTGATTATTAGATTATACTTCCTTATTTATTTAATTCTTAATATAACTTAATATATTCTTAACCTTATAACATCAAAAGATATCTTCTTTTAATAGCTTCTACTATACTTTATATCTAAGTTTTGAGTTTAAATGTTAACATGCTTTTAAACCTTAGTATTGTTTATTAACGATATCAGATAGTTGTTGTTCTTAACTCTTGTACTAAGTCCAAGTTGTTTTATAACTTATTTGTTAATGAAATTTCTTTTAACTCTTAAATCAATTAAGGCTCTTACTAACTTTTTTATACAATTTTATGTTTATGTATAATGAACCCTCATTATTCATAGAGTAAACATTAATGTTCTTAACATTGTTAACTAATACATTATCTTTAATTTTTAAGTTCTTAGTGTTTTCCTCTAGTTCCTTGAACAATATTGTTTGTCTTTTAATAAGATTTCTCAGTCTTAGTCCATTTAAGCTTTTATTATTCATGAATACATGTATATCTTATACTTATTTTACTATTTCATTTCCAAGGTATTCTCTTATCTCAATGATAAAGATATTACTTTCCATAGGAATTCTTCTTGTAGAATTCAAAGAGTATACTATTACTTCTTAGTTAAACTGTTGATTAATCCTTTGTAATAACTTATCCTCCTTTAATAACATAATAAGTAACTTTAAAAGTAATGAATCTTCCTCTAGTTCATCAATTATAAGTAATACTTTTATATCTTAATTGGCTAGTTTGACAATTATCTTAACTAGTTCTCTTTGTTCTTGTTAAGCATAATATTATTCAACTTCAAGCAGTTATTCTATTAATTTTCTTAAACCTTAGATTTCTTTGTATTAGATTTTTACTTCTGTTCAGTCTTGTTAGTAGATTATTATCAAAAGTCCTTTATACTGTATATTATTTCTTCTTTATACAATATAACTTAACCCTTTTTCAATTATCATCTAAACTTCTTTAAGCATTTGATCAAAGTTGTCTTAGATCTGAGTTCTTTTTACAAGCAAAAGGAATTCATATATTCTTTTCTTTATAATAATACTCTGAAAGTTAGTCTTATAAACTAGAGTAAGATCTTTAATATTAAGTTTATATGCCTTAATAGTTACTTCTTCTTATTATACAATTTTATAAAGTTGACTTCTGTTCAGGATTTCTTATTCTTTTAGTCCTTGTATACTAATTATGAGATAATATTTCAAGATTAATAGTTCTTTAGAAATAAGATACTATTTTGTTAGTATAACTTCAAAGTCTAATAGTATAATCATTCAAATTCTATTAACTCTAGGAATTGATCTTCATCTGCCTTAGTCTTTGATTTAATTGTTGTCTTGAGAATATCTTTTATACTAAGTCCTTTCCATAAGTACAGAATTTGTTTCAAGGATTCTTGTTATTACTATCTTATCTACATTAGTTTTAATAATAAACTATAATATAATTACTAAGTCTTAATAATCTTCTTTGCTTAATGAGTTTCCNTTTTTCACTTTCCAAGTCTTTTTCTTCTGAAGATTTTGACAAGATATTCATGATTCTTAGAATTCTCATAACTCCAACTTTAACTATTATACTTGACTTGTTATCTTTCTTATAAGTATTTGCTATATATCCTAGAAGTCTACACTTGAAATATAACTTATTTTTTCTTCTTTTATCAAATTCTTTAAAGGAAATTCTAAAGGAATTCCCTTTTTTTACTTTTTCCTTTGACATACTTCTTTCCTTTCTCTTTAAAAGTCTTTCCTTTCTTTATAACATCTAATTCTATAAGGTCTTCTTGATCTTTCTTGTTGTTAGTCCTTCTTTAGTTAAAGTAAAATCTTCTTTTCTTGTTCAAGATCATCTTATATTGTTTATTCCTGATCTTGATAGACAAGTCAACAAGAGCATTGAACATAATAACTATAAGTTGTTAATATAATTCCTCCTTGATAAAATCCTTAAGCTTAATCTTATACTAGTGTATATATACTTCTTCTCCTCAATTGACTAATACTGTATACTAGTGATAAAGCATTACATATTCACTAAGGCTCTTGGTTTGTCTAAGATAAGCCAATTGTCTTTTAACATTCCTTTTTTCATCAATATCCTTATACAAGTGTTTGAGTTCTCCTATATAGTTTTCCTAACTTGTAAGGATGTTGATTACTCCTTAGTTTGTTGTTCCCTTGTTTATTATAAACTATTTATCCTTAAAGGGTTAAAACCAAGTTTTAGCCACTCCTCTTAAGTATATTAATGCTCACAGAACCTTATACATATCTCTAAATAATAAGTAATCATTTAATACTAAATAAGTTCTAATTTGAGCAAGATACATCTTAAGCTTCTTTTTGTCCTTATAAAACAAGTCTAGTCTAACAATTTTAACTTCTTTAAGCGTTGCTATTAGAGCTTGTTCTATGTTACTCTTTAGTTTAAAGTCTAGATTAAGGTCTAGACTTGAAGCTCTTAGTACTAGCTCTTGGTCAGGTTTAAGTAATAACAGTGTTAGTTTCTTTTTTGTAACTCTTGATGATTCTCTAATAATTAATCCTTTTGTTGACTTAACAAGTTGCTTTAATAATATAACAACTTCTTCTAACATTCCTTCTTGAATATTAGTTTTCTCAATAGTTTGATTTTCACCTTAATCTTCTTCAGAACTATCTTCTGAACTTTCCTCAGATACTTCTTTAAATTCTTCTTCAGATTCTTCTTCAAAGCCTTCTTCAAAACCTTTGTCAGGTTGTTATTCATTGTTGTTATCTACTAGTATGTCTATTTCCAAATCCTGATTCATCAAGATAAGTAATATTCAAAATGTTACAAAACTACACTATCCAGGTCACTGGATAGCCAAGGGTAAGGTAGATATTCAAGAATAGTGGAAACATATAACATACAAACAACTAAGTCAAAGGTAAAATATAGTAATGTATTTAAGTTGAACATAAAGAGTTTACTCTTATATTCTTACAGTATACTTATATAGATAATGAAATCCTGCTAGACCTTTTAGAGTCCTTAGAGTCCTCTGGAGTCCCTTAAGGATCCTAGGACTCCATCATATAACCTCTGATTGTTAAGTTCTCTATGTATACCTTCTATGTACTAAGCCTCAAGCTTACACTAATCAGCTTATTAGGTAAAACCTATAATAATATACTTCTTTGAATATATGTTTAACAAGGTTATTAATAATAAAATAACTTTTTGCTAACTTTGTTAATATAGTAAAGAATACTTTAATATAGAATTCCTTTAACAATTTTACTTGTTCATAATAATTCTTGAAGATTATCAACTTATATTCAAAGTTATTAGTTATTTTGTTATACTTTTAGTCTTTTATATATATCTTAACAATATTAAAGATTTATGTTATATATACAAGTTATGTTGAAAATAATAATAATAAGCTAAACTTATAATTAAAATTGTAATCTTATTATAATTTATAAAACTGTTGATAATTATTCTAAGAAATTATAAATGTTAAAAAAATACTTAATTCTTAGCTTATATACATTAAACTAAGAACTTTAAAGTTGATTTAAGCGTTTATAAGATAAATAACTATAAGAAGTATAATAATTACAAAGATAATAAGTCCTTTTTAAAAGTTTTGAAAAGTATATTAAAAATCTTCTTTATTTTATAAGTATTATTCTTTTTCCTGTATAATATTCATAAAAGTTTAAACAATTATAATAGTTTTAATATTGTACATTATATGTACATTACTATAATAAAGGTAATTTTATAAGCTTTGTATTTTTTTTAAGTAATAACCTTAAAAGTATTAACTATAAAGGTCTTAAAATCTTTTTAGAATAAGTTTTATAAGTTTACATCACTAGTTTTGTTAAAGTAATACTTGTAAACTTTAATAGTTAAGTATTTTTATATATTGTTTATAATAGCATTTTTAAAGTTTATTCCTTATTCTCATTTCTTGATTAATATTATTTAATTTACTTTTATAATACTCTTTGTCATTCTTATAATAATTTTTTAACTTGTTTTCCTTTGTATTCTTTGTTATATCTTTTATTTTTTGTTATATTTCTTATTATTCTTAAGCTTTATATTATTATTTACTAATACTAGCATAAAGTACTTAAATAGATAAAAAAGCAKAATYKAATAATTAATTAAAGAACAAGTATAATTACCTTCTTAGAAGAAACTATATCTTTGAGAACTGTCCATATCAATGAAACTATAAAAACATATTCTTAAGGAATATTATGAATAACTAAAGCTATTCATAGAAAGACCTGATGATTTAGCCTTACCTAAGTATAAACTATAAGATCATAAGATAAAGCTCAAAGAGAGGTTCAGACCAGCCTATGGACCAATTTATCAAACAACTCTTGCTGAGGATAAGACGACGAAAAAATGGTTACTTGAGAAAATGGTGCTTAAAGGTTTATATAAAGAAAGTCATGGCAAAGCCAAAGCATCACTACATTATGCAAAGAAAGGAGACAATCCGTTGGGATAACCTTATGATGACTACAAACACTTGAATAATAGAACTAAGAAAGACTAATACCCCTTACCATTAATAGATTCAATGATGGACAAGCTGAAGGGAATTATTATATTCATTAAACTAGACTTATAGTCAATGTTTAATCTGGTTAGGATTAAAAGAGATAACAAATGGAAAGCTGTTATTTGAACAAAATATGGATTAT
Source organism: Scytalidium lignicola (assembly GCA_002812745.2). Lineage (NCBI taxonomy): Eukaryota > Fungi > Ascomycota > Leotiomycetes > Scytalidium > Scytalidium lignicola. Next base: position 65,823 of record NCSJ02000125.1, read on the forward strand.
TTGAGTTATTGGTTATGACATTTAGTATGACCAATACTCCAGCAACACAACAAAGAATAATGGACTGAATATTAGAAAAATATTTGGAGAAATTCATAATGGTATATCTTGATGATATAATCATATACTCAAAGAGTATCAAAGAACATACAAAGTATGTTAAGCTTGTTTTACAAGCGTTATAGAAGGTAGGATTATGTTGTAAACCAGTAAAATGTGAATTCTACAAGGAACAAGTTCAGTTCTTAGGACACTGTATTTCTGGAGAAAGAATAAAAACCCTTGATGACAAGATTCAGGCGATTAAAGAATAAGAACCACCTAAGACTGTTAAGCAACTACAAAGTTTCTTAAGGTTAACCAACTATTACCGGAGATTTGTAAAAGACTATTCTAAGATCTCCATACCATTGACTGAACTCACAAAGAAGGATCAAGCTTATGAATAGAATAATACTACAAAGGAAGCATTCTAAAGCATTAAGAATACCTTTGTAAAAGGAGATTTCTTAAGAATCTTTAATCCAGAGAAAAGAATAAAAATTGAAACTGATGCCTTTAATATAGCATTAAAAGTTGTGTTATCATAATCATAGCAGATTGGTAAACGACACTACCAAGTACTATTAGCATTTTGGTCAAGAAAGCTAAACGCTGCTAAAAGAAATTATCAGACATCGGATAAGGAGATGTTAGCCATTGTAAAAGCTCTGAAGTATTGGAGAATATATGTTGTTGGATCCAGTAAGACAATTGATATACTTTCAAATCACCATAACCTCTAATACTTCATAACAACCAAACAGTTGAATGCTAGACAAGCATAATAGGCAAAGAAACTGTCTGAATACGATTTTAAGATTACTCATGTTAAAGGCAAAGATAATAAGAGAGTAAATGCTTTAAGTCAGAAACCTGAGTACTTAGCCAAGGAAAAGGAGGAAAGTGAACTTATATTAAAGGAAGATGAGAGTAGATTCCTAGTATACAATAAAAGGCAACTTATGGTTATCACAGTAGTAACGGACAAACACTAGGCTGATCGAATCAGTAAAGCAACTAAGAGGGAAAAGGGGCAGAACACTTTACCAGACATGACTAAGGGCAAGTAGGAAAGAATCGAAAACATTTGGTATAAGAACAAAAGACTATATATACCAACGGAATTGGCAGAAGAGTTTGTCAGAGAATAATATAGTCTACTATACAATGGATATATAGGGATAACCTAATGTTATTACCAAATTAATAAGGATTACTTTATCATGAAACTACAATCAATAATTAAGAAAGTAATCATAGAATGTGAAATCTATAAGAAGGCCAAGAATCCTAGAAGGAAGCCTTGAAAACAATTACACCTTATACAAATACCCAACAATCTATAAGAACTAATCAGATAGGATTTTATTGTAAAACTACTAGTTTCCACAGATCATACAACAAAGGTTGAGTATAACTCCATCTTTGTGGTAATTAAACATCATACCAATTATACAACATTTGAACTGTTCAAGGAGACTTGGGGAGTAGAAGAGATAGCCAATATATTCTTACGAAGAATAATATCTCAATGGGGATTGCCAAAACAGATAATCTCTGATAAAGATATTAGATTCACATTTAAGTTTTAGGAAACATTAACAGCAAAAATAAGAGTCAAAAGGAAATTGTCAACAGTATAGCACCTACAAACCGACAGAAAAACAGAACGTTTGAACAGATGGTTGGAAAGATACCTCAGATACTATGTCAACTATGATCAAGACAATTAAGTTGATTACTTGCTGATAGCAGAGATAGCGTACAATGGTGCACCACATAAATCAACCAAGATCACTCCATTCTATGCAAACTATGGACAAGAACCAGAAGGGTTCTATACTAGACTAGAATTAGAATCCACAAGTGAATTGGCAAAGATCCATGCAAAACAGATAGAAGAAATGTAAGAAAGGATCAAGAACTCACTTCAATACACTAAGGAAAGAATAAAGAAGTATTACAATCATAGACGCTTGATGAAACCAGCATATAAAAAAGAAGATAAAGTTTATCTTCTTAGAAGAAACATCAAAACAACAAGACTAAGTGATAAACTAGACTAGGTAAAGATAAGACTATACAAAATCAAAGAAGTCTATAAAACCTTTAACATATAAATTAAAGTTACTAATAATAGTTAAGATACATTTTGTTTTTTATGTTTTACTTCTTGAACTAATACTTAAAAATACTCAAATTCTAATACTAAAGGAAGTTAATCTAGAAAGAGAATACAAAGTTGAGAAAATCATTAGCCATAAGATATATTATAGAAAATTACAATACTTGGTTAAATGGATAAGATACTCAGAAAGTGAGAATAGATAAGAACCTACTAATAATCTTATAAGTTATGAGGAAGTACTAAAGGTATATTACCAAGCTTATCCTAGAACAGATTTCCAGGCAATGAAATCACAAGGTCAGAAAAGAAAGGGTTAACAACAGAGAAAGAAGCCTTGCCTAGGTCAGCAGAACACAACCCTTCAGACAGCTTCTCTTGCCTCTCTTTCTTTTCCACAGCATTCAGCTCATCCAAAGAAGAAAGTCTATAACGGATCATTTTGCCAGTGCATTTACGAAGAAACTTCTTTTGTTTGCAAAGACGAGTAAGACAGGCTACATTCTCAACTATAGCCTGAGCAGCCTTCTCCTCCTCAACCTCAAGACGAGCCTCCTCCTTATCAAGGGTCTCCTAAGAAGTTACAAGAATATCCTTGATCTCACACTTACACCTTTGTTAGATGCACTTACTACAACGGTTGGATTCAGAAACTATTAAGCAGGTTAAACCGTTTCGTACACAGAAACCACAAGGGAACATCTCAGTACTATACTTTGTTATATGATCTCCTAGGTCTAATACTTCTTGGTATTTCCTTAATCTTCCTTTTTCTTCTAGAACAATGTCGTCAGAATAAGAATGTTTTAATAGCATGTTAAAAAGGAAGAATAGATTAACGAACAATGAAGATGTTTATGATAATAAGTTAAGCGTTAAGGCAATACTAGTGCAGAAAGAGGATAATGTTATAAGTTTTACCTAATAAGTGATTAGTGTAAGCCTGAGGCTCAATACACAGCAAAGTATATATAGAGAACCTAGTAATCATATAACATGATTAGGACTTAGGGGACTTAAGAGGTCCAAAGGGTTCATGGACTTGTGGGACCTATGCAGTCCAAGAAGTCTAGATGGATTTCATTATCTATATAAGTACACTGTAAGAACATAAGAGTAGACTCCTTGTGTTCAACCTAAATACATTACTAAACCTTACCTTGGACTTAGTCGATTGCTTGTGTGTTACACATTTCCATTGTCCTTGAACATCTACCTTACCTTAGGCTATCTAGTGACCTGGATAACGTAATTTTGTAACATTTCCTTATTTGATGTTTAATAATTTTTCTTCATAGTATTTAACTTTCTTGACTAAAATACTAATAATACTTAGTAATGTCATTTATTAATCTGTTATAATTATGATAGTATAACTCTTAATGTTATATCAAAGGTATTAGTCTTGATTCTTATTCCTTTTTCTAGATTAAAGATTCTTAAGAAACTTCCTTTTATAAAAACATCTTTAATACTTTAAAATACTTAACCCTCTTAGTATAAACCTTAGTTTATAAGTTTGTATATATCTCTTATAATTGTTAATTTAATATATAAACAACTTTTTTTATTATTAGCCTTCTTTATAAACTTAATAAGCTTTAACTTAAAGTATTGTTATTTTATTCTCTTTTTTCTAGTACTTCTTTGATTAAGGCTTTATTATATTTAGTTAATAAGTAATCAAATATACTCTTAGTATATATAACAACTTTGTTATTAACAATTCATACTTCTTCTTTAAATACCTTTTGAACTTATTGTATATTAAGTAAATACTATTTTTTTTTTAATTATCTTCAAAGATTATTATTATATTATTATTAAGTAATTGCCTTATTATATGTATGTTACCTTATAAGAATATAATTATATTAATTGTTGTTATTATATCTTGTAAGTTATAATTCTTAAGTTTTAATAGTATACTTGAAGTATATACAATGATTTTACAATTTCNTTTTTGTTAATAGTTTATAAGTCCTTTATTATGTATTCTTTGTATACTTATTATTAGACTAGACTGGCCAGACCATTGTATTAGACTATGGTCTTGTCCAGACAAGACTATAAGCTACATAGTCTTGTTTGTAAAAATTTAAGCAAGATTATAACTTATAATCTTGTCCAGACAAGACTATAAGTTATATAGTTCAGTCTTAAAACCTTAAGATTAAACTGTAAAACAGTCCTTACTTTTATTGTTAGACTAAACTGTAATCTTACAGTCTGGTCTCAAAATTTTAATCTTAGACTGTAGACTGTATAGTCTAGACCATGAGACTATAATACTAGACTATAACAGTAATATAACTTAAATTAGAAATAAACTTTACCTGATTAAAGAATATTAACATTAGACTATACAGTCTGGCTAGACCAGATTATGGAGACTAGACTGTATAATCTAATACTAATATTCAGTCCTTACATTTGTTATCAGACCAGACTATAATCTCACAGTCTAGTCTTAAAATTTTAGCTTTAGATTGTAGACCATATGGTCTAATCTCAAAATTTTGGCTTTAGACCATGGTCTGTACAGTCTAGACTGTACAAACCACAGTCTTAAAACAGTCCTTACAAAACTTATGGTCTAGTCTAATCTAGACTAATCAGCTAGTCTATATATTACAAAATTATGCCATCTAGGTCATTGGATAGCCAAGGGTAAGGTAGATGTTCAAGGACAATGGAAACATATGACATACAAGCAAGTAACTAAGTCAAAGGTAAGATCTAGTAATGTATTTAAGTTGAACATAAGGAGTTTACTCTTATGTTCTTACAAAGTGCTTATATAGACAATGAAATTCAACTGGACCTTTTAAACCCCTCAAGTCCCCCAGGTCCATGGACCCCTTGGACCTCTTAAGTCCCTCAGGTCCATAAACCCCTTAAACCCCTTAAGTCCCTGAGGTCTTAATCATGTCATATAATTGTTAAGTTCTCTATATATACTCTACTGTGTATTAAGCCTTAAGCTTATATTAATTATTATGTTATAGTAAAACTTGTAACATTATCCTCNTTTTTTACTTAATGTTGTCTTGACATTAAAATGTTATCTTTGAACATTCTTTTGTTCATTAATCCNTTTTTTCCTTTCTAATATACTATTTAAATGATAATATTCTGAGAGTAGCACAGAAGAAAGAACAAGATCAAGAAAATATCAAGAAGTATTAGACTTAGGAGATCATATAATAAAGTACAATATTAAGATGTCTCCTTGTGGTTTTTACATCTAAAATAGTTTAACTTACTTGATGGTTTTTAAGTTTAACTATTATAATGAGTATACTTATTAAAAGTGTAAATGTAAAAGTAAAAGTATTCTTATAATCTCTTAGGAAACCTTTGATAAGGAGGAGGTTTGTCTTGAGGCTAAGAAGAAGAAGGCTGCTTAGGCTATAGCCAAGAACATAGCCTGTCTTGCTTGTCTTTACAAACCAAAGAAGTTTCTTCATAAATACACTGGTAAAATGATTTGTTGTAGACTTTCTTCTTTAGACAAGTTAGATGTTGTAAAAGAAAAAGAGAAGTAAGAGAAATAGCATTCCTTATAATCTTTAAAGTTGTATTCTGTTAACTTAAGCATAACTTCTTCTTTTGTTGTTAACCTCTTCTTCTTTGACCTTGTAATCTTATTACTTGGAAATCTATTCTAAGATAAGTTTAATGATATACCTTTAATAACTCTTTATAACTTGTAAGATTAGTAGTAAGTTCTTATCTATTCTCACTTTCTAGGTATTTTATCCATTTAACCAAGTATTATAACTTCTTATAATACATCTTATAACTAATGATTTTCTTAACTTTATATTCCTTTTCTAGATTGACTTCTTCTAGTATTAATGTTTAAGCATTTTCTAATGTTAGTTTAAGAAGTAAAACATAGAAAACAGGATGTATCTTAACTATTATTAGTAATTTCAATTTATATGTTAAAGGTTTATAAACTTCTTTGATTTTATATAGTCTTATCTTTACTTAGTTGAGTTTATCTTAGTCTTATTGTTTTGATGTTTTTTCTAAGAAGATAAACTTTATCCTCTTTTTTATACATTAGTTTTGTTAAACGTTTATGATCATAGTACTTCTTTATTCTTTTTTTAGTATAATAAAGTGAGTTTTTGATCTTTTCTKGCATTTCTTCTMTTTATAACATTATCAACTAATATTTTAATTTTCTGTTAAAATGCTTTCTTAACTTTAATATAAAATATATTTTACATCTTCTTTCTTAACATTAACATTAAATCTCTTATAACTTTATTAAACTTAAGTTTATAATCTAATTATCTTAATAGACTATTAATAAGGTTAGTCTTACTTATTTTATACTTTATTTTAAAGTCATATTCAACTAGCTTTTAAATCTAATATACTTACCTTTTNATTTGGTTTCTCCTTGTTTATAAAGTGTTTAAGATTATTATAATCTGTTTTAATAATTATTGTTAATAAGGTATAAGCTAAGTAATGCCTTCATTACTTTAATGCTTGTATTATGACAAGCATCTCTTAGTCAAGAGTATTATATACTTATTGTATAAGATCTAACTTCTTCAAGTAAAAGGTAATAAGACACTAGTTTAATTAATCCCTTTCAATGATTAACTAAGATAAAACAATACTTATAATAAATCCAGATATATTTATCTTTAACATTATAAGTAATCCTAAAGTATAATACATAAGAATAAGCATTATAATAAAAGCTTCTTTAAGCTTATTGAATACTTGTAATACTAACTTTTTAAGTTTGAATATGTTAACTTTTTNACTCCTTTTCCATTCCCTTTAGAAGATTTGATAAAGGAGTTGTTATTTTTNAAATAATGTTTAATAAACCTTTTGTAAAAATTAACAAATCCTAGAAAAACCTAAATATCTTTAAAAGAGGTAAGGATTAATTAGTCTTGAATAATAATAATCTAACTCTTCTCCATTAATACATTATCAGGAGATATAATATACCTTAAAAACTCTACTTCCTTAGTATAAAAATTATACTTAGATATATTCATGTATAAATAATACTACTTTAAGTACTTGAGTACTTATTAAACATACTCTATATACTCCTCTTTGGTTTCAAAGAAGATTAGGATATTATCTAGATAAATCATATAAATAATGTTTATTAATTTAATTAATACTTTATTAATATACTATTAGAATGTTGTTAATGTATTATATAACTTAAACAGTATAACATAATATTCATAATAATTATATTATATGCAGAAAGTTATCTTTTACTTATTACCTTCTTAGATCTGGATTTGATGATAAGTATCCTTCAGATTCAACTTAATATATATTACTACTTTTCTTAACTAGTCTAAGGTTTCTGAAATTAATAACAAAGGTATTTGATCTTTGATAATAACCTTATTAAGACTTTTATAATTAATATAAAGTTAAAGCTTGTTATTCTTCTTAAGGATAATTAACATTAGTATACTTGTTAGACTAGTAAATTATTAAATTTACCTCTTCTTTAATAAGTTGTGGATATACTCCTTTAATGTCTTCATTTCCTTTTTTGTTAACAGATAAACAAGTTTTTATAATAATATCATATTGTCAACAAGCTTAATAATATAGTATAAGTTATCAAATTTGAGCATTTTAATTGTTTCCTCCTTGTCAAACACATTTATGAAGTCTTAGTATTGCTTTAAGATTATATTAACTTACTATTGTTCAAAGTCTAATAAGTTGTTGATTTACATTGCTTTAATACATATATAATCTAATATATGTTCAAAGAAGACTTTGAATAAAAGAGTATCTTTTTNCTTTTTTTNAATAACTTTATAAATTACTTTGTAAAGTAAATAATATAATTCTTAGTCTTAAGGCAATACTTTCATTCTTCCTTCTATTATTATATATCTAAGTTTATACTATCAAGTTATAAATATCTTAAGATAATAGTATATTCATTAATAATAGTTAATATAAACTAATACTTCAGAATACAAGCCTTCTTATCTATATCTTTAGCTTTAGTTAGTATAATATAAGATTTATAAACATAAATGTTTGTCTTATTAACTGTTTAAAGTTTTAATTTCTTCTTATTGTTATTACTCTATTTATACTCTTATACTAAAGTTAAGGAGATTACATTCTACTTTGTTTTACTATTGATCAAAGCTTATTTTGTTCTTTATCTCTTTTGTTTATCTTAAACCTTGAAAAGGATTATTATACATAGTTATCTTGATTTCTTTATAATACAATAAACCTTGTTATCTACCCTTATTATCACTTCTTCTAAAGATACAAGAGTAAAGAGAATCTTAGATATTTGTTAAAATGTTGTAAAAAGCCTCTTCCTTTTATTGTTTAACAAAGTTAAAGTTATAAGCTTCTTTGAACATTAGTATTTCCTTAGTTTGTTATAAGTATATTTTTATTAGAAGGTTAGTTAGAGTTTTAATTCTGGTTATTAGAGTAGTTTAATAGAGTATAACTTAATTAATTATAACCATAATACTAGATTTTGTTATTATAAGTATTATAATAATCTTTAACATAATACCTTAACTTCTTATAATTATAACATTTAACTTTATTAGAGTTTTTNAAGCTTTATGATATTAATACTAATTAATAGCATTATATATACTGATTTTGTTCAGTCTTAATATAAGATATTCAAGTTTTACTTAAATAACTTACTTTGTTATTTCTCTTTTAACTTGTTATACTAAGGTTTTCAAGAGTTTATAATAATGTTATTGTATCTGATCTTTTATCCTTAATTTGCCTTATTAAGTTATAAGTACTTTGTTAATATAACTATTTTATTATATATTATTAATAAGACATTATAATTTATAATTTTTACTCTTAACTTAAATGTTATTTTTATTAATAACATATTCTATTTCTTCTTGTTACTTATACTAGGGAATTATACCTTAAGGTTATTGAAATACTTTATAAAAGACTAGATTAACTAACTTAGCTATTATTAAGCTTAATTATACTAGTCTTAAACCTTAATCCTTTTATTACCTTCATTTCTTAACAAAGATAATAAGATCTCCTTAAATCTTTTTTNATATAATAATACTTGTTGATTTTGCCTTTTATACTTATTATCATTTTACTTTTAAGATATTGTCAAGATATAGTATAATATAAAAGATCTTAGTATTATCCTTTTTACATAACTTTAGGAATTTAACAAATTCAAATTCACATTTATACATAAAGTCATTATACTCCTTTATTGTTTTCTTTATAAACTACTTTAGTAAAAGTATATACTTATACTTTACACTTTAGATTATAAGTTATTATAATAATAATTCTAATAATACTTCATTAGTATATTATCTTTATAATATATTCCTTATCAAAAAACCTTTTTATAATAAGATTTATGTCTTTACTAAGAAGCTTTCTTATAATAGAATTAATATTCTTATAAGTATATTATTATATTAAAGTAATCTTTCCTTTCTTTGTTATAACACTTTAATTTCTAAGTCTAACTCTTTTATTCATCTTTATACTTTATCTTTTTGTTTACTTATACACTTTAGTTTAATGTTTTCTTGTTGAAAAACCTTAATGTAGTATATTCATTACTTAAGTAGCTTATTCTGAGAAGATAGTAGATTATCTTTAGAAACCTTCAATTCCCTTGCTTGTTACTCTTCTTTAATCAATTCTTCGACTAAATTACTTAATAGTATAAATATAACTTCTGTATGCATAGTTCTTAGGCTTGTCACCATCATAATGCCTTTGTTCTGACTAGGCCTAGTATTAGCCCTCCTCATTGTTCTCTAGCAATCTCAGAGAATACTGTTAAACAGCTTGACTGACTTGTCACCATCCTCTGATTGTAACAGACTATTACCTAAATAAGAGGAATTAGAATGTTATGGACTAAGTCCAGGGTGAAGATAGTGAATTATAATCAAGAAGGTAATAATACTAACAATTAAGCTTGTTCTATTCTCCAAACTAATTCTTGAAGAATCTAAATCATAATAGTTACTTAGGTTACCTTTATATACATTAAGTCTTGTGTACTCTTGAAGTAAGCCTTTATCTTAATACTCTGTTCACATGCCTAGTGTACTATGTACACTTCTCAAGCTCTGCAATCCAGGCTTTAATAAAAAGAAAGTATATAAAGTTATAATTATACAAATTACTTAATATAAGAAGAATAAAAAGTATTTTATACTATTAAAATTATATTTTAAAACACTTTATATACTAGTTAACTTAATTATAATTTAATAATTTATAACTTTAATTAATAAAAAGTAAAAACAAAAGTATTAATATTATATTAAAAAGTATTATACAACTTATTAATAATTGTTTAAGTTATTAATCTTAACTAAGAAGATATAAAATCATTGAATAAACACTTATAATAACAGATTTAGAATGTTGTTAAAAGAATATAATTTGTTAAACTTGAAAAGGAAATATTATAATTATTAATCTTTATGAACACTTTATTTGTAAATAACAAAGACTTATCATTATAAATAAGCTATATTATAATATTTGCAGATTAGAAAGGAAATATAAATATATTATACTAGATGTTAATTAAGTATAAGAGGGTTATACATAATGTTTTAACCTTAAAACTATATAAAATAGCTTATAAGTTTAATATAAGAGTTATAATTAAGTTAACTATTAAAGAAATCCTTGAAATTGACCTTTTACTAGTTATATGTACAGATTCAAGGTTATTGTACGATTACCTTGTTAAGTTAAGAATTATATAAGAAAAGTAACTTATAATTAATATAATATACCTTTGTCAAGTGTATGAACAACATTAGATCATTAAGGTACAATAGATTAAAGGAATTACAAATCCAGTTGATTCCATGACCAAAGGAAAGCTATTTAGCACTCTAAAACAACTGTTAAATACAAATAAAGTACAATTGAAAGTAGTAGAATAAGTAGAACATAACAATGTAAGTAGCAGAACAGAGAATCATACAAAGGAAGGATTTAGAGTTATTCTCAATTAAGCAATTAGCATACAATTAAGAAAACTTTATGGATTTAAGCATTTTAAGAACTACAACATATAACCATTTTTAAAGTAACTCCAGTGTTAGTAGAATAATGATTATGTACACATGATATTTATATGCCCTTGTAAACTAGTCCCAATTAAGTAATGAGAGAAAACAAAGCTCTTATAACTTTACTCTCTTACCCCTTAATTGTACAACAATTATAGAATAGCATAACGAGTATATTATGTATAATTAAGTACTGTACTACGTGTTACAAGTAAACTGACAATAATTTTATAGNAAAAAATTACAAGATTTATATAATTACTTTTATTATAATAGTATACAAGTATTATATAATAAAAAGAATATATTAATTCTTAATACTCTTGTAAAAGTGTTAAAAGAGAAAGAATAACCTTTATAAAATAAAGAAAACTTTTAAGACGTTTTCCAAAACCTTAAAAAGGAACTTATTACTTCTGTGTTTATCAAACTCCTTACAGTAGAAGGCTTATAACTAAGAAGCTTACAAGAGAAGACTTACAATTGAAAGTTGTATAGCCAAATAACTATATAACCAGGAGGTTGTCTGTAGCTAAAGGCTTATAGCAGAAGGTTATATAGCCAGGTAGCTGTACAGTTAAAGACTTACAGTTAAAGGTTTTGTAGTCAAAAGCTTACAGCAAGAGATTTACAGCTAGAGGTTCTGTAACCAGGGGCTTACAACAAAAGGTTGTACAGCCAGAGACTTATAGCTGGAAGTTCTGTAGTTAGAAGCTTATAGCAGGAGACCTATAGCTAAAAGGTTTGTAGTTAGAAGCCTATAGCAGGAGACTTACAGCTGGAAGGTCTGTAGCTAGAAGCTTACAGCAGAAGACTTACAGTTGGAAGTTCTATAGCCAGGTAGCCTACAGCAGGAGGTTGTACAGCTAAGTAGTTGTACAACCAACAGACTTGTAGCTAGAGGCCTACAGTAGAAGGCCTACGGCGAAAGGCTTACAGCTAAAGGTTGTATAGTGAAAAGTTTGCAGCTAGAGGTTGTGTAGCTAAAGACTTACAGCTGGAGGTTGTATAGCCAAAGACCTACAGCTAGAAGTTGTATAGTTAGAGACTTACAGCTAGAGGTTGTATAGTTAAAGACTTACAGCTAAAGGTTGTATAGCTAAGGATCTTACAACTGGAGGTTGTATAGCTAGGAAAGCCTATAGCTAGAGGCTGTATAGTTAGGAAGCTTACAGTTAAAAGCTTACAGCTAACGTTTAGAATTATAAAGAGGATGCTCTTCTACAGTTCTAAAACAACTGGTTAATACAAGTGCAATTAGAAGTGGTAAAATGGGTAGAATGTGATAGTGTAAGTGATGAAGTAGAAGACTTTATAAAAGAAAGATTTGGAGTTATTCCCAATTAGGCAATTAGCATGCGATTGGGAAAACTCTACGGATTTGAGCATTTTGACGGTTATAACGTTTGGTTACTTTTTAAAGTAGTTCTAGTGTTAAGAGTAATATATTGGTTATGTGCATATAATACTCATGTACTATGTAGACTAGTCTTGATTAAGTAGTGGGAGCGAGCAAAGCTCTTACAGCTTTGCACTACTCTCACCTTTTTTTCGAAGAATATGAACTATGGAATAGCACAATAAGTATATTACGTATAATTGTGTACTGTACTTTGTGCTACAGGTGAACTGACATGTATATTGCATTTTACTATAATAGAAAATAAATATAATAAATTTATTTTCCTGCCAGACAATTATTCACAGTTTTTAAGATTAATTATAACAGTAAAATATATTTTAAAAGRAAAAATAACTATTAACAAATATATTAATAAATATTCTTATATAATAAAATAAAAAATAGTTAAATTAAATTTTATTATAAACAAATATTATAATAAAGAATAAACTTTAAAAAGAGTAAAATTACGTAAAGTACATTATATAATACAAGGAAATAATAAACAAAATTACAGAGTAATAAATGTATAAGAATTTAAATAGTTTAAGTTTAAGCTTTTAAGTAAAGCTTTGTCCTTTACTTATTTACTAACAATTATTCCTCTATTATTAGTAGTATAATTTCATAAAGAAATGGCAAAATAATAAGAATATTAGTGAAGGAAATTTGAGCATGATTATAGAAGGTTATCAAGGCTAGTTATTCGTACAGAACAAGCTTTAATTGAACCTGAAAGCTCTAATTCTAGGAGAAAGCGAGCAAGGGCAGGTATTGTAGGTAATGTCGTTAGTTTAACTGGCCTTAGAGTAGCAGTTGATTTGAAATAGCAATTGATTAGCAATTAAATAGCACTTGAAATAGCCCAAATTGTAAATAAATCAGTAGCTGAATTAGTAGATGGTTGGTGTATGAGCTAGACCGTTGGCGTATGTGCTGAAACAACATTTATGCATGCTGGGATCCAAACCACCAGGGTCCATCGTGGCACTCCGAATACGAACCCCAAAGCTGGAAATAATTAATGTTGCATTTGACTGAACCAAAGATACCTGCCCTGGCAAGTTTTGGCACACTTTAATTCAAGGTCAGTTCATAAAGACATAGGTCACAAGAAAGCTATAACTCCTGGGAAGCCACTAATTTAACTGTTTCCGCTATAATGAATTTTAGGTGCGCTGTAATCATCTCGATATATATATTTATACCGTACGGTTAATATAGTTGTACGTCTCTCTATAACAATAACCCACAAACAGGTCTAAGAAGTATTTCAATTTCAAGTTTAAACGTAGTTTACGTCGACCTTCATATAATCCTTTAGCTTTGTAATGTAGTTATCCTCACTAGGGACAAAATGTGACTTTGCATGAGGTTTTCTTATGTGACCTATATCATTTGTCAGCTACCAAATTCTATTAACCAGGGGAGCGTAGCTTATGTATCTCTTCACTTCACTCATCTACAGAACCATCTTTACATCTCCATCATGTTAGACCTTTCGAGAAATGCATAGTGAGGAAAACTTGCTAAGATTTCTGAGGCCTAATTTCAGATATATACATCCAATATACCAGAAAGTTGTGCTACATAGAAGTAGGCCTGGTCTATGTTTCTCTTTTATAACCCTAAATCCTCAATCAGAACCTCGATGCTTGTGCTAGAACTTCCAAGAAAGCCTTACCTGTGGCGTTCTGTTTTTGAACTGCTAAATGTTCGGTACTACTGAGATTCTGGCGGGGCGAACCAACAATCAGTAACTAGTAATCAATCTGAGGCGTCTGATTAATTATTCTCTATTATTTGCTATCAAAATTAACATACAAATGTCTTCTCTAAACACTAATCAAAATTTGCTAATACAGCCTGCTAGATNAAAAAAGTAGCCTTATCTTAAGACAACCTTAAATAGGAAGCTACAGAATTTATCATTCTAGCTTCATGCGGGATATTAGAAAGGGCGTTTGTTATAACTGGTAAACCCGATGGTACCCGACCAATTGATGTTAATTCTGATGGTGCAATACATGTGTATCAAGGTTAAATGTAGCATGCAGTATTTATTTCAGAGAGTGTAGAAAGGGGATGCAATATTGGGCATGGTTTGGTGCAGGCGTGGATAGCTTTCTAAACCACTACGGTTCCCACTTCTAGATTTACTAGTCAGGATCCATTTACAAGCATAAATTCTCGATGGTTCAACTTAAATCTTTTCAAACAATATTCTTGTCCTCTATTTCTAATCAGATTTTACTTGCCTCTACCCTAAAACAAAGACCCCTGCCACTTTCCATCAAGTCGGACATGACTTGAGCCATTGTATCTCTGCGCTAGTATAAGCATTGTAGTCAGTATACAGTAACTACGTGTTTAACAGTCCAAGTAATAACTTTAACTGTACTAACGATATAAGAGGACAGGACCTATAAGATTACACCTCGAATCCTGCATGGATGCTCAAGAAATTGGACCTCTACGATAAGGTGATTCAAGAGCCTCCAGCACCCCACTTAATGTTTGTAAATTTGAGGGGTCTCTGTAGCTTTACAATAACTTAACGCATCAGCATGCTTCTCTTAATTAAAGTTCGTTAAATATCTTATAGCAGTGTTTAAATTGCCGGGTTTTAATCTTTGTTCTAGAACAAATAAAAACTGCTGCCAGGTTTCTTTTGAGAAGGAGGTGCAATAGTTGACAGGCTGCTAAAAGGTGGTTAGTTTTCAACCCACTCTACGATAGTGGTGGCTGGGGTCAGCACTAAAACAGGGTGGAATTTCCTCAAATCCAACCACACAATCATCCAAACTTTGCAGCGGCTATACTACTCTTTCTGGTATAGGCGCTGAGGAGAAGCTGCAGGAGGTAAATAGTCAATTGCTCAGCTTGACAACTAATCTGCGGCCTATGTCCGAACGGAACTACCTCTACAATACAAAACTTTTTGCGTAGTGAGCCTTAACCACAATAGTTCAGGTATACACCACCTTCGGCTGGTCTCACCGCTTGTTCAGTTATTAACTCTTCATCTACCGTTCTCTGGCAATCGCTCTGAGAGCCAGAGAACCGTTACCGTACCTGAGTGATCAACAACGTGGCTCTCTGGCTTATCTTAGAGTTCGTGTCGAGACCTGGGTACCCTTATCTCTGGAGCTTGGTTCACGCAAGGGCCAAAGCTTCTGCATTTAGCCCGGTCGACATTACAAGTGTTATGCAGAACCAGGCACTAGTCCTCCTGTTTGAACTTGCCTATAAACTCTCAATTCAAATCCCAGTGGCTAGTTTAAATTATGCTGCGACTATATACTAACTAGATGTGAGTCGACTTAAATTCTTATATCAGTCGTTCCTCTATTCCTGGTTATGTTGCTTGTACCGTCGCATTCAGAGTCCAAGCGGGAGTTTAAAGCGAGATAAGGCCGGTAAAATCAGTTCAGTAATTAATCTCCTTCCTAATCCATCGAACCAACTCTACCTTACGAAGTACACTCCTCCCTATTCTTCGGAGAGGGCTATTATCCTTGTCTTTGCCCATTATTCAGTGGGTTTATCAGAGCAATTTAGCAGCGAACACGCCAGACTAAGTTTCAAACCCATTACAAACCTCCCCCTTTTAGAAGGTCGTTAACGATCTCTGATGATATATGAAATACAGCGTAGGAATGGAATTGATGCTTCAGTTTAGCCTTTTACGTGGAAGCCAGCAGTCTAGCTTTTATATCGCCGAGAATCATGTACTGTACATGTGTATATAATGTAGGAAATCCCGTTCGTTTTCAAGTAGAGAACCCTGTTATCAGTGACATCATTCTGAGATGGCGGCCATTTCAAAAACCCTTGTACTTAGTGCCTTGCTGGTTTCTTCAGTTGCTGCCCAAGTTACTTATGTTGCTCCAGCACCGACCAATACAACTACTCCAACCAATTCCCCCAATGCATACATCGTAGAGTTGTCCAGTGTAAGACCCGTAAAAGCAATCCCTTCTCAACTAAGTTACTGAATGGATCATCGTGCTACAGGCGAATATCCAAGGCATTTTCCTTAATGCTGCTCGCAGTGGGGGAGGTCTATTTTCACATGCCACAGTTCACTCGGTCAAGAACTTCACATCAGATATTTTCAATGGTGCAAGCATTGTGACCGATGATCTTAGTGCTGATGATATCGCACAAATTCCAGGCGTTGCCAATGTGTGGCCAAACCGCAAACACTTTCTGCTTCCGCTCCCTGGTCGGAAGGGGTTCCCACATTTCCCTTCTCCAACTCAATCTACCTCCAACTATTCCGTCCACGGGCTCACTGATGTGGACAAAGTCCAGGCTCTTGGGATTAAGGGAGGTGGTGTTGTCGTTGGCATCGTGGATACTGGGACATGGTATCTTCACCCTGCAGTAAGTGTAAAGAAATCTTGTGGTATTCCGCTACGATTAATCCTGAAACTAGCTCGGCGGTGGAATTGGTCCAAAGTTTAAGGTTTTGAGCGGCCACGATTTCATTGGCAAGAATAGCAGTAAGATACCTATTATATAATAGAAGTTTATCATTGTTCTAAAACTCCACAGGCTGGCCAAACCCAGGAGTTCCAAAAGTCCCTGATAATGACCCTCTTGACGAATAGGGACATGGAACTCATGTAGCAGGCATTCTAGCTGGCGAATCACAATTGTATGGAAGCCATCGTGGTCCTGTTTGCTCAAAGCTGACAATTTTATATTAGATTCACCGGTGTTGCGCCTGATGTCAAAATAAGATCATACAAGGTCTTTGGGGCCCAGGTAAAACAGTTATGCGTTGCACTTATTTTAAACTCCTTCTAATAAGTATGTAACAGGATGCAACCGATACTGAGACAATTATTGATGGTTTTCTGATGGCATATTCTGATGGTGTTGATCTTATTACATCATCTATAGGTTCGGATGGAGATTTTGTTGACAATGCGTAAGCCGCAAAATCTCACATCCATAAGGCTTTCTAACATCTCCCAGCTGGGCCGAGATAAACACTAGGATTGCAAGCAAGGGTGTTATTATCACAGTGGCTGCAAGAAATTCTGGTGCTTATGGTAAGAATAATCTTTGAAATCTCGCAACATTGAGAGCTAACATGGTCAATTGCAGGACCATTCATTGGGAACCCTGGATCACTGACTCCGGTAAGAATATTAGNAAAAAGAAACCCGTTACTATATGCTTACTATATGTTAGAGTGCAATCGCAGTCGCTGCTTGTAACCCAGAGTTTCAACCAGGTTATGCAGCGTATCTCAATGTGAAGGGGAAAGCGCAGCAGTACATTGTGAGCCATCTAAACCTCTTATTATTGCAACACTAACTGGTTAAAAGGGTTACCTGGGAAACAACGACGAAACCTTCCCAACCTCAATCAGTGGAGCACCGATTATAGCTCTTTCCTTCAATTTGACAAGCGAAACTGACGCATGTGTTCCCCTGGAAGTCCCAGCGCAGAGTCTAAATAATTCAATTGTTTTGATCAGGTAAATTGCTCAGGATACTGTATGTGTTTTCTGCTCACAGCTCTCAGAGCTTCAAATCAATGTACAATCAACGAGCAACAAGCAAACCTCGAGGCAATTGGAGCCAAAAACATTCTGTAGGCTAGCTTGTATCCGATTCTATAGATATAAAATTAACGTTCTTAAGAGTCTATATGAATGAAGAAGCTATCGGAATACCCGACACGGCTTCGACAGCTAGCTTTGGTAAGTTTTATCCAGACTTCACCAGCTAAATTTCTAACAAATTTTAGTCGCCATAGTGCCTGCTATAGTTGGAGAGCTCATTATGCCTACTCTTAAGGCCAAAAAAACGGTCACTCTCACTATTCCGTCTGGCAGTACCGTTGCCGGAGTATATGACCAAGTTTATAGTGGTACACCTGCCTACTACAGTAGTTGGGGTCCAGGTTTTGACCTCTCTGGTGAGTTCTTATCCAATAACTCAGTGGTTTGCGGTGCTAACACCTCGATGAAGTAAAACCAGATGTAAAGCCATTTTTTCTCTTCTCCGAATCCTACTGACAAACCTTAGGTCGCGGCTCCAGGAACATCGATCTTCTCCACTTTGCTGGATGAGGATTACGCTATCCTCAGCGGTACATCAATGGCAACTCCATATGTTGCTGGAGTAGCCTCTCTCTATCTCAGCACTCATCCGAAGCCGAAAAATCAAGCAGATGTCCAGGTGAGAACCTATCTCACTCCAAATCCAAATCTCACTGAGACTAACAATAGCACAGAAAGCTATTAGTCAAATTATTTTGAGTGGCACATCAATGCTTTGGAACGATGCTGGAGTTTCTTCGCCACCGATTAAGTTTACAGTTAATGCTCCTGTCGCTCAGGTAGGAAGTGGTATTATCAACGCTCTGAGTGTAGTGAAAGGCAGCACTACCGTCAACGTTCCAAGGATTAACCTCAACGACACTGCCAACTTTGTTGCCAAGCACACAATTCAAATTTCGAATCATGGACTATTGCCTGCCATCTACAAACTTTCTGTAGAATCCGCTGGTGGTTTCTATGCGCTTCCACCAGCTTCTCAGGATGGCATGTCACCATTTTCAAGTGTCATTGAGCAACCGGTAGTAATGACCCCCAAAGTAAAATTCCCAAGTCTCATCACGACGCTCCCCGGGCTCCCGATCTCTGTGGATCTCACCTTCACTCCGCCACAAGGTGTTGATGAATCCAGACTCCCCATTTATAGCGGAAAGATTGTCATCAGTGGAACCAATGGTGACATAGTTGCCATCCCTTACTTAGGTAAGTATCTCTTAGGAAATGAAAGCTAACTAAACTAATATTTACATTTTCTTAGGTGCTGCTACAAGTTTGAAATCAATCGACATGTTTGCTACGACTTGGCCAGAACTCGGACAAAGTATCACCATCCAATTTTCCCTAGGACAAAACAATATTCCTGGAGGAACTTCAATGTCCTTTGTCAATACTGCCTTTGTAAAGAATTTCCCAGCACTGGAGTGGATAATCAAATATGGCTCAGAGGAATTGCGTTGGGATGTGAGTAGTTCTGCCCCATATTAACAACTTATCAAGTTTAACCATGAGTTATTTCTAGATCTATAAGGCCGGATGGACTGAGGACTTATGGACCTACCCTCCAGTTGTGGGCGAGAAAGGTTATCTGGGCAGTGCAACCTTCTACAGTGACTCGGATTTCGGTGGTGGAGGAGTTTTACATCCGACACCCCCTCTTAGCTTCAATAACACGTCGCCATTCCCAGTCACTCAAGTCGAACACTCGATCGCCGGTGGATTCACAACCGCTCTATGGATCGGGAACTTCGCAAACGGAACCCAGATTGGTAATGGGCAATATTATCAAAGAATATCTGTGCTCAAACCATTTGGAAATCGCAAGGTGAAGGATGACTGGTCAGTAAATGGAGGACCTTTTAACGTTACTGGAGTGGCTGGGCAATAAAGTACTTATTGTGGTAGGGATATCACACGATCCCATATATATATATATTAGTAGCCGAGTAACTAGGTTTCTCTCCTATTCTACCACATCCTACCTTCCGATTGGTCAGTTTAGGGTTGCACTCAGCACTCCACGGCGCTACACCTCGATCACCTACTCCCATATCGCAACCGTACGTAACCAACCGTACACCCCGATAGTTCTCCCACATTATGACGACAAAAAAGAATATAAGAGCCTTGATGGAAGGTTTCTATTTCGAGTTTTAGATCTACACGACTGCTGATTTATTTGAACCCTAGGCAATTGTGCAAAAGGCGAATCAGCCAAGTGTGGGGAGGGTTTGAATTTGCATAGATGGCAACTCCCTCATTATACAAGCGCCATTAGCTAGACTTTAAATCTAGTGGTTCAAGGTTTCTACAACCATAATAAAACCTGCTAGTCCGGCTAGAATTCCATGATGTAAATCTTGTTAGTCATAATTATTTAATCACGGTAAACATCACTAATCTGGGTTTGCCTCTAAACCCACCTTTGTTTGCATCCTCTTTTTACTTTAACTACCACGGTACTTTACCCCAGTCTCATCTCAAAAGCTTGTCACCTAACAAGTTGTATTAGTCAAGCTAACTTCCCACTATGAGCCATGGAGCTCTTTTTGCTAGCCTCGGTCATTCTGCAAGGATGTCAGGACAAGGCAACCACTGTTCAAAACTCGCTAGAATCTACCAGTTTTTAAAGATCTAGTCATATCAGTACGATCACAATCTAGACATAAACACGCCGGCAGCTCAAGATCACCTCATGCTCAAAAATTTTCCCGCAGCGATGTGATCTCAAGTAAGTCGACCCTATACATGGTATTACTATAAGAATACTGACTCCATTTTCAAGTAAACAGAGCAGTCTCATTCTTTCATGCCGGGACTGGCAACTTAATTGACAAAGTTTATGTTTAGGTTCTAACTCAAATTATGGTTTTTCTTCGGCATTATACTTTTGTGGGCTGGGTTAATGTGCTCACCTATCAAGGATATCCTAAATTTAAGAGTCTAGCCATCCTAAAATAGGTTATCTAGCATCGTAAATAGTACCTATAACAGTCTTGGAGAGGATAATAGGCTTGTTTTGTTTTAATTCTTCTAGATTCCTAGTTTTTCTGTCAAAGTGGGGTTTTCATCCTATTGCAAAAGGCCATGCAATTGTGCGAAGAATATTTTCCTTGTTAGCACTAGAAGAGAAGCCAGCTCCTTTGTGATTTTATATTTCCTAAGATAGATAACTCTTATAAGAAAGTTTTATATATAGACTTTGATGACTTATTAATAAGTTAAAGCCCAAGTAATATTTATATCGTTATAATTGTCGGCTGCTAAAATACAGACACTAGTCTATAGTAACGGTGCTAATCTCAACCGTCTATGCGAACATCGTGATACATCACTTTATGCTGAATCGCTTAGAGACGACAAAGATAATATCTAAAGACCTTCAACTAAGCTGACTATGAGGACTGAAAGGATTGGCTCACTTTCCAATACAAAAAATTGTGGATGTTCATTTACGCGTGGTGAAGCAGTTAAGAAAGTGTTAGTAACAAAAGCTACTACGTCTCTAGGGCTTCGGTACCAAGTCAACAGGTCCCTTAGGAGGACGGCCCGATCCTAATGCTTAGTTAAAGACAACAACCCCTCAATCTAAACATCTAAATATCTAGATTTGTAAAAGGGACATTATTCCTCTAAACTAAAAACAAGAAATATGTTCCTTGGTAGTCATAAAATTCCATGTCAAACATCATGCAAATATAAATCTATACATTAACATCCCCAAAACATCCAATTTTTCTGACAAGTCTTCCAAGTCCCGGAAAAATAGTGCTTGACAAAAATATCAGGTAAACTATGATCTTCTCCTTGGATCACGGCAAACGAGCGCTTCGGAAGAACGAGAACATCTTTGATTCGCACAGGCTGTTTCAAATCCTTCAGGTTTTTCAGCTGTTCATCTGTACAGTCTAAATATGCCAATACAGCGTCGGTCCAGACACTTGGACCTGTCCAATTCATGGTATCTATCTCACCATCTTTGTTCGCCATATGCTTTTCATGATATGAAGGTGTTCTCTCCACGATACGCTCCAGGACACCCTTCAGAAGTGGATGAGATGGCGCAGATGCTATAGTCCACTGGACAAACTGAGGCAATCGTGGGAGTCCCTTTGTCGATGCATCTCCCTCAAGCCCAATAATAAGCGCCGGAGGTCCTTCTCTGGCGTTCTTAGAAGGGCCCATAATGTT
Source organism: Scytalidium lignicola (assembly GCA_002812745.2). NCBI lineage: Eukaryota > Fungi > Ascomycota > Leotiomycetes > Scytalidium > Scytalidium lignicola. The sequence goes on from NCSJ02000125.1 coordinate 88,259, forward strand.
CCAGGGTAATGGCTTCATTAAATGAACGTCTAAATCATTATAAACTCCACCTTTTCCATACATGATTAGATACCGACAGAAATCAGACCGCAACACCGCAGTGGGAAGTCGCTGAAATGCTTTTGAGAAGGCATTTTCAGAATCAAGTTCTTGCGCAAGCTGCAAGCAGGAATCCTCGCTCCAGTATTCTATTTTCCAGCCCGATTGCTGCCATGATATGCTATGACTGGTAGGCTTGAACTCTGAGACGGGATGTCTGGGCATCGAAATGAGAAGCTGGTGGACGGTTTTGGGTATTGCTATTTCAGAGGGTGGCGCTGGCGATGTATCCTGATGTGGATGTTGTGGCTGGCCTTGGCGCGCATAGTAGAAGAGTAAGACTACGCCGAAGAGGATGGCCACAGCCCGGGAGAAAGCAATACGACGGACAGCCATTGTAACTATAGTCGATCAAGGCAATAGCATTGCGATGGTTGGAATGGTTGGGTGGGTGCTGATAAGAAATTGCAATGCTGAAGTGTGTCGTCACCCGCGGCCGGCGTAGCTGCACTGAATACGAGGCGAGACTTCCAAATGTAATATGTAATTATCTAAACAGCAGTAATTGGGTCCAGCCAAATGGAGCAACCATTAAGCTTAAAGCCCCTGTTATGTTGTTATGAGAAATATGGTTAAGTGAAATCAACGTTAAAAAAAGGGGACGTGTAAGTGCTGGCTCTGGTAACAGGGGTTTGGTGGAGCATAAGCGAGCGAAGGAATATTTCCTTTTCCAGCAAATCTCAACCTTCTCGTTCGCCCAATGGGGAAGTTTTGTTTATCTGAATTTCGCAGCGTAATTCCTTGCTGTACTAGGGAAAACTCTTTCTTTTTTATTCNTTTTTTTTCCCTTTTTTTGCCTGGATTGGTTGAGACAGAACGGATTAGGACGGGGTCCGTGTAGTTCTGTTGATCTTTGCTTATTCAATCCTACCAACAAAGTTAACTAGTTACTGGAATCAATATTACCTGAAAACAAAAGAGGCTAGTCGCGTGATCTTCTGTCCTACACAATTCTATCTAATATCTAAGAGAGGAAATAATGTTTTTGAGTGATATTAAAGAGAATCATCCCATATCTTCATATTTGTCAAAGCTTGGTTTTATGCACATTTCATGCATTAATACGATATCTATATGAAAAGGGGATAGCAGCTTACAATAGGCTCGCGATGGGCTTTAAATTTCTCAGTCCTAAAATGCATACTCAGGACGCTTCTCGGAGAAGAAGAAAAGAGAAAATAAGTGAGTCTCTCTATAGAACAAAAGTATTAAAAAAAAGATATGAAAGTAGTAACTAGTTTCAGCGCGTGTAAAAAATAACAAAATTTACTACACGTGTATATATTTTATTATTATTTGCATATTAAATACCATTTATAATTTCTATCCATATGAAGAGTCCTGCCATACACTAAATTTCTTCATACTGTATGGATAAATTTAACATCATGAGAAATTCATTAATTGAAGTATAGGGACCATCTTGAACATTATTAATCGTTTAAGAAAGTATGTTAAAGTACCACTGTACTTACGTACCGTATTTAACGAGTGAAGGATGTTAATGCCTCAGGCCACTAGGTACTTGGGTACACAACATTGCCCGAATTGAATGCCAAGATACCCCACTCGTAAAGAATTTTGCTAATTAATTACAATAATTCGTAACACCACTGATTCTCTTTTCCTAGCAATATTTTATACCAGTTAGAATTGCTATTGCAATCAGCCCTGTTTAAAAATAGCATAGAATAAGGCATAAAATTCCTGTAGTGATACCCCTTGTCCAGTTAAAAGTCTTTCAGCACATGCTTCGCCATTCAACGAATGGCAGAACACGTTTATTTAACGTGGTACAGGGGATATGTCATCTAATGTTAAAGCTACAAAGAAGAGCGCCTTTTCTTGTGAGCCTTGTCGAAAAAGGAAAGTAGGTTAATTTCAAAGTCAACTGGTCATCTCGAGACACTAAACATCAGCAGGTAAAATGCGGTGGCGAACACCCCGTCTGCAACCGTTGCACAATACGAAGGGAGGCTTGCAATTATAAGTTGTAAGTTAAATGACAATTTGTAGTTTGTCACAAGTTTATTTATATGAATTACTTCTCCCTAACCAAGAAATAGAGGACCTACTCTCTCATACACCCAAAGACTTGAGAGGAGGATAGCAGAACTTGAGAGCCAACTCAGCATCAGAAGCCCAAGTGATGTTTCCACATCGTCTAAAACAGGTGCGGATTCATCGAGTGCGTTGAGAGAAATAAGTGGAAATTTTGGTGGCCTTGGGGTAGATGAGAGAGGAGTCACATTTCAAGGATCTACGAGCTTCTTCCAGCTACCACGTGAAATACTGAACTCATTAGCCGAGACGGTTCCTCGGACTGTGAGACAGACAGAAGATGGATTGGGATTGCGGGAGCGCCTGGTTACCAATGCCTGGAAGCAGAGAATGCTAGAAAGTCTGGCAGAAACGCCAGTAAGTAGAATCTGTTAATCTTTAGCTATTGTCACCAACAGATTAAAAATGGCTTGAGAATTCTGCTGTTTGTATACTCTAATTCACAGTGGCTAATTTATTTTAAGGAGCCTTTCAACACCTTGATTCAGAACCATTGGGTCTGGATCAATCCACTTTTCAATTTCATATATCGTCCAGCATTTACTCGTCAGTTAACCACCTCCTTGTTCATCCCTCCAGGATTCTAAATATCCCTATGATGTTTGCAACGACAGTTTAAAACATAGGATAGATTAGACTAAGAAGATCTGTAGGTGACATGGAAGTACTAGGACCTTATTACTCACACATGCTGTTAAACGCTATGCTGTCACACTCTGTGAGATGGTGCAAGGCGGATCCAGACCTCTACGCTCTCCTTGAACCTTATGATGGAGGATCTCTATTTGGTCGTCAAGCCCGTACGTTACTCCACGATGAAATTGTGAATGGCCAAGCAAAGATCCCAACAATCCAGACATTACTGTTGCTGAGTGCACAGGAAAACAGTCAAGGGAGTCGCACTCAGGCGTGGCTCTACAGCGGCATGGCATTCCGTTTGGTGGAAGAAATGGGCATTAATATTGATAGCCAGAGATATGCTGGCTTGGTCCAACTTTCTGATGAAGATGTCGAAATCCGACGTCGACTGTTCTGGAGTTGTTACTTCTATGACAAGATGATTAGCCTCTATCTCGGCAGGTCACCCAGTATGCAGCACTCGCATGTTAGTCCGCCACAAATAATGTGTTAGTTGCATTTCTCATCTCTCTTGACCCTTATTGATCATGAAATAATGCCTCTTATAGTGGATGATTCCTCTGAGAACGAGCTTTGGTCACCATATGGTGTGACTTATCCAAAAGGGGCGGAGTATCCTCCCACACCGGCGCGCTCTATATCTTGTTTCATGCATATGTGTCCACTTTCTGTGATACTGAACCAGATCTTAGTGCATCTTTATAACCCGTTTCGTCCGAATACGGATGCCGATATCGAAGGCTGTGTAGAGCGGGAGGGCCATGCTCTTTCTGCTTGGTGGGATGACCTTCCTGTATTCCTTCGCATCGATCCAAAAAATTTGCCGTACTATTGTCCCCCAAGTCATATTGTTACGCTTAAGTATAGATTATATTTGATGGTTTGATTTGGGTTGAGCGTACTGATTTGTCCCAGCTGTCTTTACCACGCATTCCGAATTCTACTCTATCGACCAATGCTTTCCCGAGGAGCATTAACAACCTCACGTCGACCTGACCCGGAGCATTTTATCGAATGTGTTTCATCAGCAACGTCTATAATTGCGATTTTCGATTTATTTTGTCGGTCCTTCGGTTATAATCGTTGTGTTCTCTCACTAGCTTACAGTGTCTACACTGCAGCTTCTATATTCTTGTTACAGGTGCAAGCCGCAACAACCCGTGACGACCAGGCTTTCAGAAGATTGGAGTTCTGTATGCGTGGACTGGATAGAGTGAAGGAGGCAAATCCAAGTAAGCTAGATACCAGTGACTCTTTTCTTTATTATCATATTTGGATTTATTACTCACATATCTTTATTGGGAGTTGCACATTAGCTTTATTTGCTGTTTGCTTAAACTTGAAATCTAACTTAAATTCTAGTTATAGCAGATGCTCTGAGTCTTATTACCCAAGAGCTTTCAAAGATTGATAGCAGTCTCGCATCCATTACCGCAGGTCAATCTATATTCTTACACGAGAGCCAACAAGAGGAGCACACTGATGACGAAGAACACGCTATTATCCAACATAGCCAAGTATTCGATCACCCTGATGAGACCAGTCTATTGCAAGAACACGAACCTACACGAGAGGATTTTAGCTTTGATGATATTCAAATTACACCTCAGATGTTTGAGGCTTTCTCATCGTTGGAGCCGATTAGTGCTACTGTAGGCGCACTCGAGAAGGAGATGGGTTATGGAGTTGTAACTACGAGAGCGACTTCAAATTTCTTCACCTGAAAGTTTCCTGAATATGAATTATAATTACAGTATTTTTCTATGTAATTGAGTTTCTAATCGATTGTTTCGTATGCAGGGTTGTTCTATAACTTTTATAGTGGATATTTCTATATCCCTCATATTAAAGAGAAGTAATCAGCATGGCTAGTTACTTTGTCCTACCATTTAGTCACCTTAACTCCTTTAACTCCTCTACAACTCCCGATAATACCCCTATGCGCCTTTCTAGATGGAAACAAAATCATCTTATTTCAGCCTTGACACGCAGACTTTGTGGTTTCTGTGCCTCAAAGAGTTTTATCACTTGATTATATACCGCGAATGTGATACCACTAGAGAGCTAGAAGAATGTGGGTTAGCTGGACAGCTTGGGAACTATCTCTGCAATGTGTACACTCACAGTTAACCGCACAAGCCTAGGAGATGTTCCCCTCCAGAACGCAGCCACTCCATCTTGCCTCAGAGTTTGAATTGCACAATCACACATTCCTTCGTAACTATGACTAGTACTTTGCATTCGAGTCTTGATATTGTCAAATGGCATTGATGCATAACTGACCCATACATCAGCAAACTCTTCATACAATAGCCCGGAAAAGATAACCAACACAGTCACTACACCACTGATAGCACCTAGTCCAAGTGTGCTCATAACTTGTCGCTCCTTATTTGGCCATTTCCTAGCAACGTACTGCTGCAGTAGGTCAAACGTTGTGAATCTTACGGCACTATTCGTCCCCTGTTTACACAGGACTGGACCCAACCCTTTCCACAGTGCCTTAGCACCTCCTTCCTTGACTATTGCTGTGGCAGCGCTAATGAGACCCTTTTGTGATAGACGCCCACTTTCCCCAGCGTCCTGCACAAGTCGAGTTTTCAATACTTCTCCAGGAGTGACGACTATTATGCTTTCAGCAGCGCCGGCACTTAGACCTGCCAGGACAGACACAAGTGGACTTTTCCCTCCCGTCGTCGGATCTGGTGGAATTATTTTTTTCTAAAGCATCTCTTGATGATTCAAAGGTGAGAAACCGAATTCCAGCTTTAAAAGCATTGCTCGTGGCAAGAGCTTGACAGCCGGAATGAAAACCCGCAAGGCCTGATGTGCGGTATGTGGTGATTATAATTGCAGAGGACCTAGGTGGGTTAATAGTGTCCCTAGTAAGCTGACGTCTGGTCTTGGTGAACTCTGCAGGATACTGATGGTCCTTCAATTTAGCCTGTTATCTAAATAGCTCTGTATTTCGGGATTCTCTTACAGTTACAAGGGTCTCGCAGATACCTGCAATACCACCAGCAACACCCTTCGTTACCATGGGAGTCTTTTCCATGTTGTCGAATGTAGCTGATGATTGGAATACACTGTGAAGTTCTAGATGTAATGCTCTCGAGGGAAATTTAAAAAAACTTTCTGGTTCTAATTTCGAAGCCAACTATATGTTAAGCAAACAGCGGCAAACAGCGCAATGACTGATTGGTCGTATCTGATATCGGACGTTGACCGAAGCTAGTCCAAATCTAACAATCAACCTGTGGGAAAATAGGGTGTGTACATAGGTACGGATGGGTACTTGAGTTCATAAAGTTTCTTGGAGGGGTATTCATAGATTATCAAACAAATGGTCTAGAAAATCACTTTTATCGTTTTTCGTCCGAAGATATCGTAGATATGATAATTAGACTAAGTAGATAAAGGGTTATCTAATCCCGTGTGGGCAGTCGGTTGTGATACTGAACTTGTACGAAAGTACATCTTTCTTAGTACGAGTATAAAGTTTTATTATTGCCTGTACGTGGTTTTTGAAGTCAATATTGTATAATTACTAGTATCTGTAGCTACACTACGAACAAGCAGCTGCGTAGCAGCCTCCAACACTACTTCTATCGATGCACATCCCACAAATCCTCTGCATTACCTCTGAAAACCCTGTCAATTAAGTTCTGGTCGCCTTTACACCATTCCAAGCATCTTATCACAAACGGCTTTATATCAAGTCCAGTAAATCGCGTATGGGGCCAATCCGTAGCAAAAACTAATCTTGACCGCCCGGCAACACGAAGCATCTCTTGAGCTAGAGGTTCTAAATCCCGAAATTCTTTCTGTGTACTGAACCTATAAGCTGCCGACAACTTGACGTATACATCTCCTCGTTCCAAAAGTCTCATCAGAGATTGGAATCCGGGTAATGAGTAAGGAGATATCAATTCACTTTCTGAAGCAGAGGTAAAACTTTCTGGAAATGTAGGTGCTCCAAAGTGTGCCAAGCATACCTTTACCTTCAGCTGCGGTATCAACATCTCCAAGAAAAGCACATATTCCATTCCAATGAACAGTTCAAGCACCCAACCTAGTGGTCGAATGAGGCTTGCATACTGTAACAACTCGGCCTTCAACTCTTCTTCTACGACTTTTCGGCCTACAGATTTCAAGTTGACTCGCACACCACGAACACCCATCTTATGCCATCTCCGTAGCGTTACTTCGTCTGTAGTTTTAGGATCAAGGGCTACTACACCACGAGCACGGATTGCTCCAAGTTCCTGCAGGGCCGCTAGAAGGCAGGAATTATCATTTCCATATATCGATGGTTGGACGAGAACAACGTTTCGAAAGCCAATGCTTGATTCAAAGGCTATCGCCTCAGGAAGACGGTGTGGATGTGGGACATAGGCGGCAGTAGGAGACAACGGGTATTGTTCGGGGTCAACGACGTGCATATGACTATCCCATGAATCGAAAGGAATGCGTGCAATTAGTGACTGAGATGAAGGAGAAGAATGAGTTGAGAGTTGCAAGTCAGACTTCCGTGTTGGTGACGAGCCACCAAATCTAAGAATAGTGGCAGGAGGGTGTGAAGCCGTAGCCGCCGAAACTGTTCTCTCTGTGAGTGACATACTCTACGAAAAGAGATCAAGAAAACAAGACATGAAAACTTAATAGAATGTTTTATCCGTGCCAGTATCAGCGCGCTTATACCTAGGTTCATTCTCACATACGCCTGGGGGCTAAACCGGCCTCACCGGTATGCTCGCTCCATGTGTAATTTGCCCCATTGTCTCCCCGGACTAGGTTGAAGCCTCTGTATCTCCATGCAAAGTGGAGATATTTATCCATAGAAGTGGGAGGAGATACTTTTAATAAGAGAGGTTCACAGCTCGGTTACCTGGCTTCAGGGGTTATTGTGTGAGAGGCTCGGAAGTTGACCGAGTCTAACGCAAAAGCCCTGTTCACCTGGCTCCGAGGTCTTTTTTGGCGCGCAGTGTCCTGAGCTTACCTCATGCCAAGATGCTCTAAATGTTCGCTGACGACTCTAGTGGACCCCATAACTCCACGTGCTCCAGCGACCTTCAGGCTATAAATGCCCTATAATACACTATAATTATAGCTTCTCACAAGCACTGTAATCACTATAAAGACCTATAGCAACTATCGGCTCCCACACGCACTTGATGTCTTAGCAGAGGGTTGCATTTTGCCATCCAACCTCCGTACCATGACTGCAAGATTTTTCCCAATATGCACAGAGGTTCGGTCAACTTCCGAGCCAATCACCTCTCTTTGTCATCCCATTTCCGAATTTTGCAAGATAAGTTCATCTCAGAAATTGCTATGCTCAAATGAACTTTTTCCACTTTTGACGTTTAAAGATCATTTCCCCAGACTGTCTATGATTAGCATCTGGAGTCGGGGTTTGACATTAGGCTTTCTCCACACACAGCGAAAGCAAACCATCTCCACAACCCCGTCCTTGAGTTGCATCGCTGAATAAATATAGCTAGCACATCCAGATATTGCTCTCAGGCCTCAATACCATTTTCAACGTACCATTTCCAAAGTTCATTCATGATGCTTGTTCCGAAGTACAACCTGTATTATATTTTGTCTGTGGTGGTGATTGCCTGCGGTGGTATTCCCAAAGGTGCGTATTAAACAAAAAGAAAAGGGTTATGATTCCAAAACATGTACTTAGAACACGTAGGCTACGACGAAGGAGGATTCAGTGCAGCCGTAGGGCTTTCCTCGTTCAAGAATGACTTCCAGCTCAACAGCTCAGAGTGGAAGAACAATAACACAGGCCTTGCTAATCGAACGGCCAACATCACATCCTTTGGCGTCTTGGGAGCAGCTTTTGGCTCTCTGCTTGCTTTGGTCTTGACAGACCGTCTCGGTCGACTCCGATGCTGGCAAGGCTTCATTATTTTGTGGGCTACTGGTATTCTAATGCAAGCATTCTCATCTGGCATTCTCGGGCTCATGCTCTTTGCGAGGCTATGGGGTGGGCTAGGTGCCGGTGGGTTGACCGTTGTAGCACCTCTTTACCTTTCTGAAATTGCACGAGCNAAAGTCTCGAGGCATGATTGTGAGTATATACATGGTCTTGCTTCTTATTTTCTTGTCTCTTGGTGAGTAAAACTTTTTGCAAGCTAAAATAAAGATCCGAGAATCTGATATAAGGTAGGCTTCTTTATAAACTATGCAGCGAGTAAAAATATGGCTGCCACTCCTGAACAGTATCGTTTAGTCATGGTAGTGCCTCTCATTCCAGTTGGTCTTGCGTTTATAGGATCTTTCTTCCTGTCCGATACTCCTCGTTGGCTTGCCTCGCAAGATTACGTTGAAGAAGCTTTAAATACATTAAGACGTCTTCGTGGTACAGATGCTGAGTCGGCTAGTCTCACAAAGGAATTCTCCGAAATTCATGAAGAGATTCAGCTCAAGCAGCAAAACCTTCGTGGGGTTGGCACAGTCACTATTATTAAAGAGATCTTCGTGACTCCGTCCTTCAGAAAGCGGTTCTTGTTAGCTATCATCATGCAAACGGTCGCACAGTGGTCAGGTGGGAATGGAATCACGCAAGTTGCTCCTTTTTCTACCGGTATCCTATTGCCGCAAGTAGAACATTACTAAATGTTCTCTAGATACTACATTCCTCAAATATTTGTCTACGCTGGAGTCACGGGCTCCAATTCGTCACTCATCACATCTGGCGCGTACGGTATCACAAAACTCTTTTTTACACTCCTTTTCACTTGGGGAATGATTGATATTATCGGCCGCCGTCGTTGCCTTCTAAGTGGTCTGGGTCTCCAATTTGTCGCACACGTCTGGATGGCAATTTACATGGCAGTCTTTTCAAACGGCCACAACAAACCTGCTTCTGACGTAACCATCGCTGCAGTTTACGTTTACGCCGTAGGGTGGTCAGTCGGGCTTTGCACAGTGCAATACCTGTACGGCACGGAAATATTTCCTACGCGGATTCGTAGTGTGTGCTATGCGACCAACATGGCGCTGCATTGGTTCTTCCAATTTGCAGTAGTCAGAGTCACTCCCAATATGCTTGTTAGCTTGCATATTTACGGCGCTTTTGTGTTCTGGGCGGTCATTTGTGCGGTTGGATTCGTCCTTCTGGGACTTTGGGCTCCAGAGACGAAGAATGTGCCTATGGAGCGGATGGAGGAGCTTTTTTCTGGTCCTTGGTATAGTCTGTGGAAGGCGAAAGTTGATTTTAACGAGAGTGATGAGAGCATGTTGTCAAGCGAGAAGAAAGAGATGATTATCTCGGAGCATTTAGAGGACAAAGTATGATAACGAGTCGTAATGATGTAAAACTAAGAAATTATTAGATGGGAAATGAATACTTCGATAACGCACATGCACTAATTGAACTTTATTTACTGGATCTTTTATCTTATTCCTTGCAGTCTATCGGCTATACACGTACTATTATAGTACGATCTCACCTTAGATTGAAGAGTTGAAGAGACTACATCTTTCTACATATCCTGCGGTACATGATCCACTTAGCGAACTTCTCATATGCCAGGAAAAGAGAAGCCAAGGCCCACTTGAGTTACACCCTTTTCAAGACAAAGCTAAAAAAGTGTTGTCGCTGTCCGCTCGGATCTCAGACCCTTCCTTGGCACGGTCAACTTCCGAGACGACGCATTGCTCGGACTTAAGACGGTGAGAAAAGGCCTCCGCTTGCTGTAAACGATCAGTCAATGTAACGTCCACTTCGCTGAGATGCATCTACCTTCCAGGATCAGAGAAAAACCTAGACAGGCGTATGGGATAAGAAAAATGCGGGGTTTGGGGTTGAGGGGAAATCTCCACAGTAATGCCAGACGATCACGATGATTACACTAATTATGTGGAAGGTGTATATAACCAGTCGAGTCCACCAGCCCTCTAATTTCACGATCTCATTTCATACCCTAGAGACCCGCCTTTAAACTTACCTCTCCCTTTTCATCTTCTCCTACCTCATCCCTAGCATTCTTATCTCCAAACGTTCTTGCATACTTATACGTCCTAACTTTAGTTTGCTCCAAAGCCCTGTTAAGATCACAATGGCCGGGGAGACGAAAATCACTCCGCAAGCAGAGCAGAGGATTGGGTATGCGCCGGTTGCAGCACTACAAGAATACTATGAAGCACTCGATAATCTCAGCCTTGAGGAGTATGCTGCGAAGGAGAAAAAGCTTGTTCACAAGATCGACCTCCGATTGATGCCATTATTATTCCTTATGATCGTTCTGAAGTACGCTTTCAGTGATCTAGTTCTGTATCATTTCACAGTAACTTACGATGTACAGTTACCTGGATCGAAATGCTTTGGCAAATGCCCGTGTACAAGGCATCGAGAAATCAATTGGCTTGAAAGGCAATGAGTTCAATACAGCCATTAGTGTGCTCTTTGCAGGCTATATCGCGCTTCAGATCCCGTCTAATATGATAATCACTAGAGTCAGGCCTTCACTTTATCTTCCTGGATGCATGATCATCTGGGGTATTGTGTCTGGCATGACTGCAACTGTGCAGAACTTCAAAGGTCTCGTTATTGTCCGGTTTTTTTTTGGGTTTCGTGGAAGCGTAAGAATTTCACTCGACCTATTTTACAGCAATTACTAACACGTGATAGTCCTTATTTCCCAGGCGCTCTTTTCCTGCTTTCGTCCTGGTATACGCGTAAAGAGCTCGCTCTTCGAACATCTATACTCTATTCTGGCTCACTTCTATCTGGTGGCTTTGGTGGTCTTATTGGTGCGGGTGTACAATCTGGACTAGATGGTGCAAAGGGCATCGCATCGTGGAGATGGCTCTTCATCATCGAAGCCTCTATCACTGTCTTCATTGCAGCCATCGCGCTCTTCGTCCTTCCAGATTTCCCGCATACTACGAGTTTTCTTTCGGGAGAAGAAAAGGCTATCGCAACACGCCGTCTCGAAACGCACTCAGGTAGCAATGACACCGAACGGGGTTCTATGGTTGCAGGTGTTAAGATGGCCGTTATCGATTACAAGGTCTGGTGCTTGGCTCTCATCATTACCACCAAAACATCTGCAGGTGCCGTGACGTCGTTCATCCCTACGCTGGTTGCAACACTTGGGAAAGGCAAAGTGGAATCGTTGCTTCTAGTGGCGCCTCCTTATATCTTCGCCACCATCATTGCGCTTGGCGTGTCTCGCGCTTCGGATCGAATGGGTGAACGTTGCTACCACATTGTGGTCCCTATTCTTTTTGGCATGGTTGGGTTCATCATTGCTGCCAGTACACTCAACTTTGCGGCCCGTTACGCCAGTCTCTTTCTGATGCTTGCTGGGGTATACGGAAGTTATAACGTCGCTCTTGCATGGATTTCAAGCACCCTCCCTCAACCTATCGAGAAGCGGGCCGCCGCCATAGCTTTGGTTAACACCGTTGGGAACTTTGCTCAGATTTACAGTCCGTATATGTATCCTAGCTCTGATGGCCCTCAATATCTGACTGCGATGATCGCCAATTCATGTTTCTGTCTCGGGTGTATCATAATGACGCTGCTTCTGAGGTTCTGTTTAGTTAGGGAAAACAAGAAACTTGAGGCTTTTGAAGTCCAGCAGGCTACTGCGTTATCAGCAGAAAAGCTAGGATTAGAGACCGTTGAAGATATTGCTAGGAGTGGAGAGTTCATGGCAGCTCCTGGCTTTAGATATTGTCTATAGCTGCAACAGAAAGAAACTGGGTAAACATAACGTGTTTCATGATCCTAGACATTGATATGATAGCTGCGATTAGACTAAGAAGTTGAGTACTGGTACCGTTAGAACTCATGAGCGTATGTAACAGCAACGGTGTATAGCTGTTCTATTCATAAAATCTTTTCTCAACAGCAAGACGTTCAAACCATCTCCCAGTACCTATGTGTATGCTTCTCACTTGTGATCTAAGGATTAGCGAGAAGATTCTCATTGTTAACATAATGTTATAAAAGTTCCACTAAAGACATATAACTTCGTTGAAAATCCAAGATATTTATCCGCGAACATGTTTTCTAGTAAAGATAGGACCTTACATACTCTTCACAAGTGGATTGAATTAAGCGCAGGTAAAGAAAATCTTTCACTTGATGTAGAAATATATAACTAATAGGCACCTTCATAGATAGCAGAGGATATGTCAAAGTCAATGATTCCGAGTCTTTCGGTTTGAGCCAACCTTACGACATGCATGTAGGTTCGCATACCGAGCCAGTAGGGTATACATAACGACAGGAATGTTGTACTGATATCTTGAAAGTCATACATTGTGCAAGCTTTCCAAACAGGATTCGACGGTGTGGAGTTGACCCAGGAAGTAGCCCATCACTCTGCCCACTGTTTTGACTATATTCGGCAGTCGATTATGTGCGCTGCAGATACCAGCCTTGAAGGGAAAACGGAGGCTGATCCAGGCTAGGGCTCAAATCACGAGTGTAAAGATTACGATGAAGTGCTCGCCTGGGCGAACGAGCACACTGTAGTCAAGTGGAGGGGAAACATGCCTTCTGAGGCCGTTCTTTGAGGTTGATTATCCATAAAGAATATAGGCACATATTTGTATGACAGAAAACTTTAATTAGGCATAATTTCAAGCACAGTACAGTCACAACTAGAGCGAGTTCTAAGCAGATACATATTGAAATATGCACTAACATTAACTTAGTATTGGTTCCTTTTACAGCTCGTAAGATATTTAGTCTGTCACATAAAAGAAGTGGAAGCTCATTAACTGGTTTTAAGGAGAAAAAATCCCATTTGATAATAACCTAGTTTCTAAGATCGCTCCAAAATCTTCATCATATTGTTGGTGGAACTATGAACCCCGGATTCTTCTGCAGTGTTACAGTATACACATATGCATCTACAACCTACTGATCGCGGTTGTCAAAGGGATGTATCATTTCGAAGTGAATACCCTTCTACATTTCCACAGTACTGAAATAGCTTCACACTGAGTTTACGCTCTATTTGGCGGTATCTATTCGAGAGGTCAATCCTTAAATTCTTTCGGGTGGGATTCATTTCCTGCATTCACTCCTCAAATTCCACCGTGGTTGTTTTGTCAGCTTTGTCAGCTGCTTACCAACTAACCAGGGCATATATAATCTAGGAGCTAATAGTAACGATCTTATCCAACCATAGACATTTATTTAATGTGGGAGAAATTTACATAGATTATAATGGTATTTTACATCATTCTAGCGCCGCCCTATGATAAAAAATACATCCTTATCTAAAGAAAATTCCCTGGATTGAGTTAGGGGAAAATAAGGCGGTGCTCTACAAGGGGAATTTTAACACCGATAAAGCGAGGTTAATTATTCCCTTGCTTAAACTTGCTAACATATGACAAATTCAAATCATATAAATTCGTGTGCTGTTTTTTATTGATACTGTAGCTCTTATACCCAATCGAGTCCTGGCTCTGATCCTACTCTCTTTAAATATGTTTCTCTTGTCTCTATCTCTCTATCTATACATATTTCGGGTTTATGGGTTTGAGGTAGTATCCGAAAGTTCCCTCTAAACTCTATGAGATTCTCTGTAATATTTCAAAAGCAAAAGAAACCCGCGAGAATAAATCATACAGACAAGAGAGAAAATAAAGCCGCTTCGCAGGTACAGCTTGGAGGGCCTATCACCATAAAAATGCAGACATATGTGAACCAGAAAAGGGGAAAATTCGTATTAAGGTATTTGTAAAATAAATCGATCAATTTTCTACAGGCGTTTGTTACTACTAAATTTGTTGTTTCTAATACCATAAAAGGTTTACACGGTATCTATAGACCCCGTAGACGGGAAAGTTACTATCTTCAATCTTTTTAATTTGAAGCGCCATCTCATGCTCGGAGCAAATTGTGCTGGGGGTGGTTGATGCTATCAGGGAGGGTACCTAGAGAGAGGTCTTAAAGGTGGTTGGATTAGGGGGGTCTCAGCTGAAGTGATTGGAGGACTGGACGCAGTTCAAAATGGTTTGAAGGATAAAGTGGAAGGAGTGAGTGCACAAACTTGTTATCAAGCCCGGGAGTGAATACATTTGTAAAAGGAAGTATAGTACATGAACCTTTATCTTGTGTAAGCAATAGACTTCTAGGGTAGTTGCGATTGACAATGTTGTCTCGTTGGATATCCATCTTCCATACTCAAGAATAGCGTTTATTTATTTGTTTTGGTTCTACAGTTGGAGACTGACTATGAGATGGTAACAAGCCCCAAAATACTTCGATGACTGTTATAACTAGTTTAATGTGAGCTCTTTGCGACAATAGAGACAACGAAGAGAACATACAAGGATAACGAGGATTTCCCCATTTAACTGGATATAGTATGATCTTTGCTGAGCGTAATTCTGATTGCCATTAAGGGCCTGCAAGTTTAACATACTGGCCTACTAGATCTTTCACCTGTTCCTCGTACGACTTGAAGATGATCCCCAGCTCCTTCTCCGCTTTTAAAGGGTTAAGTGAAATTTTTAGACTTGGCTGTGTTCCATTCAATGGCATGAGGCCTCTACGTGCTATAATTGGAAAACTGTGCCGCACGATCTTCAATGCATCATCCCATGCACCATCCTGCGATGGAACTGAGAGCAGGAAGGACTGTCCACCCTTCACATTAGGGTTCAGAGTTTTGACATGCGCTGCTGCTACGTCATCCACATGTACGGTAGCAAAATGTGCAGGATTTTCTGTGTTTCTAATGCCAAGAAGAGGTCTCATTACGAAGATATTACTGCCGTTGCCCATTTGTTTCGCTATGGAGTTCAGTTCGTTAGGACCAATGATAAATGATGGAAATAGGTTGACAATGTCGAAACGGGGCTTGTTTGCCTCAATCCAGTCCATGGTTGCATAATAAGCTAGTATTTTACTGTTCCTGTATGCTGTAGAAAATTTTCCATACGGAGGACTTGGTCGAGGGACAAGGTCAAGTTCTGATCAGTTAGTCTTGCTAATATTCCGATGTGCTGTATTATTTTTAGGACAACTTACCAGTGTGTACTTTAGTAAGGTCCAGTCGGTTTCCTATGAGGAGAGAAAGAGAAGACGTGATGACAATGCGTTTAACGCTTGCAGTCTTTTGAGCGGCAGAGAGAATGTTAAGTGTCCCTTTCACCGCCGGCTCTATGATGTCATTTTCTGGATTTTCGGTCTATAATCGCTTGTATCAAGTAAAATTCATTGATATGTGATTTTGTTCAACATACCTGAAACGGAAGGGGAGAAGCGATGTGTAATATATACATGGCATCCTTGAGTATATTATCAAATGCGCCCTCCTTTAACAAGTCTAGTAAGATGACTATCTCCAAGTTTGCTAAGAATGGTTGGACGGACTTGGCTGCTTTTATTGAATCACTTTGCTCAGACTTCCGAACTATCGCACGAACATGATAGCCGGCACCAAGTGTAGCAACAAGGGTTCGAAAGCCGACATGTCCAGAAACGCCAGTAATCTGCGTAACATTATTGTTATTATCTTCAAATAAATATAACTCTTCAAAACAACCTACAAGAACAAGTTCTCCGGTCATATTAATGCCCAACCTTATATTTTTAGTGGTTTTCACAGATTTCCCCCCTTTTTTTCCGACTAAAAAAAATTGCAAAAACTCAAGGACAAATAGTCTTTACATAGGCTATAATATAGTTACCCCCTCCGCGTTATTATGCGTTTCCGCTGGGTCTGAGCTTATTAAAACCTATCACGCCATGATAATTCATGCAGAGACTGTACATGAAACCTCTCCACAAGCATTAAAGTTAGGTGATTCGTTGTGAGCTTGGACCAAATCGCTTTAACGTAAATCCCGGTCCACCCAAACACCCGGTCCACCCAAACACNTTTTTTTTGAACCATCGAATTTACCAACACCTACATTTTGAATTAATTATTTTTCGACCAAAACACGTTGCAATGCCAAAAAGGCCACATGCTCGACAAGAAGGACGAATCATCCTTGTTATAAACGCGCTCAAAAACAATCAAATCAAGTTAATGCAAGCTGTAACAAGTAGTTTTGACGTTCCTTTCAGTACTTTATATAATCGAATGCAAGGACACCCTAAAGCTTTTACAACTTACACCAAGGCATTCAAAATGAGTCAACTTGAGGAATCATCGTTAGTACAATAGATTATCTCTATAGGAAATCGAGGAATGCCTTCTAAGCCTTCAGGTGTACATTCTATAACTAATACTTTGATTTCTAAACATGATGAACTTACTCTTACTTCATCTATTAACAAAAACTAGGTTTAACTATTTTTAAAACATTATACTAAGTTAACAACTAAATATATTCGAAAATATAGCTATTAACAAGTTAAATACAAAGACTTAAAGCTTATTCAATAATAGTTTAATCAATTCCTAGACTAAAGCTTAATATAGAATCTTAAACAAAGACATTTACAATTTTGATGAAACAAGCTTTGTTATAAGTACAATTACTATTACTAAAGTAGTTACAACTTCTGATTACTTTAGAAAACCTCCACTTTTACAGCTTAACAATTGTGAATAAGTTATTGTTATTAAATCAATCAATACTTATAGATAGATGTTACCTTTATTAATCATTTTTAAAGGAAAACACTATTAATTAACTTTGACCAATTTATTACCTGATGATTGAAGAATTGAATAGAGTAATAACAGATAGACTAACAATCAAATTAGTCTTGAATAGCTTGAGAAAACGTTTAAACCTGTTATAAAGAAAAGAACTAAAGGCTAATATCATATGTTAATCCTTGATGGCTATAATAATTATATAACACTTAAATTTGACTTGTTTTGCTCTTAGCACAAGATTATTCTGATTTGTATACCTTCTTATTCATCTTATCTTCTTTAACTACTTAATGTAACTTATTTCTCAGTTCTTAAGTATATATATAGTGTATAAATCAAAAGTAAAGTGTTAAGGTAAAATTCAATATATCAACAAAGAGGATTTCCTGGAGTTATATCTAATTATACATTAGCAAACTTTCAAATCAACAAATATCTAAAGTAGATTTTCAGTTACTAGATTAATTCTATATAAACCAGAGTATATACTCTTTAAATTGTATGTTCAAGTTAATAAAACTCTTATACTTTCAAGAAGTACTTATAATAGTAATTCTAGAATATAATAGATTTTAGAAACATCTTATAATTCTGTTTAATTATAATTATAATCTGAGATTATCTAACAATTACTCAAAGAGCAAAATAACCCTTTTACTCTTGTTAAAACAACTTTTAATCAATTGGTTAAAGGTTTCGAATTAGTTATACATAATAGAATAATATTAACATAAGAAATCAAGGAATTGTAAATTACAAATACTTTATTACAACAAAAACTTCGTAGAATTAGAAAGTAATTAGTTTATACAAGCTCTTTAACAAGGCAGGAAGCTTAAGAATTGGCTTAATTAAATGTAATAGTGCAAAATGTAGTTGAAGGGTCAAATCCTTCAACATTCACCAATCCTTTGCAAGCACCATCATGATAACTACTAATGTGCTCAGGATGTGGGGTTTTAGGTTATAAAATTACTAAATGTCCTCAATTAGCTAGTCACTGAATTTATTTGATTATTCGTTGTTGTTGGTTGAATATTTATTGTTAAACATTTAGGTGGCAAAAAAGTGTTTGGGTGGACCGGGTGTTTGGGTGGACCGGGATTTACGTTATCACCAAAAAATTTTGTTGTTTTTGTTTCCTGTTATTTCCGTATGCTACTATTTCGGCCGTTTGGTTATTAATGCATCTAAAGTCTTGGACAAGTTCAGGCACATTCGGTCGTCAGTAATTATGAGCACAAAGACTCAATTTATTGCTAACTGATAAGATGGATGACGGATTTGCCAACAGTATGAGTTCTGATTACGTACTCACAGCCAGAGCCCCGTAATTACGTACGTAGGCCAGGCTCCTTGACTAGTTATGACATAATGGGAATGACAACAGCAACTTACTGTCATATTCTAAATCAGCCTGTTTTTCGCGAAAAAAGAGCCTTGTGCACCACCTTTTTGTCAAAATATTCAAAAAATCAAACTATTATGACAATTCAACTAATAATAATTTGCGANTTTTTTATTGAATATATTAATTTTTTAATTTTCAAAGATTTAAGTTTGTNAAAAAAAATTACAAATAATAATAACTTGATTTTAATAAGTTATATTATAACTTTGTATATATGTATTAGTAATATTGGATTAGAATTTTCTAATATAATTTGATTTATTCAAAAATCTTTTATAATCAATGAGTTATAATCATTTTAAGTGAAAAATGCTTTTGAATAGTCCTTTTTTTTGTAATTATTTTGTGTAAAATGTTGTAATGCTTATATCTTGTATACTACAACAAATTAATCAAAAAAGAATGTTGATATATATATTTTATTATATATTATTTGTCAATCTATTCAATAAAAATTCGTAAATTGTTATTAGCTGAGCTGTTATAACAAAATTAATTATTTTGAATGGCCTGGGAAAAAAGTACTGCGCACAAGCGATTTCGGTCAAAAAACAGGCTGATTTAGAATATACAGTAACTACTGCTACGTCATTCCCCTTATGTGTCGCTTGTGGCTTATAGCAGCCACAACTTGTTTTTGCGACGATGCCAACCACTATTAAACGCTGGTCACCGGTCTTTGATGCCAGTGATTTATTTTGATTTAACACTGCTATCTCTTTATTCACTAGATTTATAAAACTCTTCGATCAACACAAAAGAGTAGATAGATAAGTAGCATTTGGTACCTTAACTACATCACCACCATGACTACCGCAACGGCAAAATGGATCCTCCCAGTGCGCATTGTCCAAGGCGTCTTTGACATCATAATCCTTGGCCTCATGGCATACGGTACGCCTTTCCTTCTAACCCCCCCTTCTGCCTCAATTATAAAATACCCTAGACATCACACTAACATGAATATTTAATCTCTAGTCGTCAACGCCTGGTCATGGGATGCCTGGTCACCATCTGAAGCCAATTTTATGCTGTTTTGCTCCATCTGGACCATCTTAGCTCTCGCATACCTGATCTTCTCCCCGATTCACTTCCCGACAACTGCTCATAAATTCGGGATCCTGGCTGCTGAGTTCGTTACGATGATCTTCTGGTTCGCTGGGTTCATCGCTCTGGCAGTTTTATTGACGGATGTGGGTTGCGGAGACTCCTGGAGCATATGCAGAGCAGCCGAGGCTGCTTGTGTCTTTGGGGCCTTTGAATGGTATTTGCTTTCTTTCTAGTTTTGCCGTTACTCGTGTTTCAAGTTTAGAGAGGAAACGGAAATACTAAAGCATAGAGGCTAACTTGTGCGGTAAAAGGGTACTCTTTGCAGCCACTACCATTATGGCTGTGTTGCATTGTTGGAGAACAGGAGGCACCCGTGGCACAGCGAAACATGATCCCAATATGGAAATCCATCACAACAATTACCCAGGTGTTTAAGCCTAGTCTACTAGTCTAGTACGAGGATACAGTCTCTTAACACAAGATAGCTTGATCCTTGCGGTACTCGGGGATGAACTTGGTCGTCAATGTATGATTTCCAGAATTTTTAATACCCCATAATGTCTCTTGGTTTTTAATGCTTGTTTTAGAGTCCGTCTGCTACTTCATATTTTGCTACGTCTTTCAAGATACCTTTTCAGTTTTGATCGCAGTTGATTTAATACCCGATTTTGACAACCTTGTTTGCGTTGTGTCTTTCAATTCCTTACTTTGAAGCAAGACCACAGAATATCCTTTTCAGTAGTGCGTGATGCGTCGTTTTATAGAAGGGTTAGTTGTCTCGTTGTGTTGTGTTGTAATTTAAATTATGTGTGAACGAGATAATATACTGCCTGCTACGGACAATAGCTACCTAATACTTGTGTGACTGATTGCTAAATATACTATCCTGGTCACCTCACTACCTTGAATAGCACATGTACAGCGTTGTGATATGCTGATATTTATGTCGACTATGTTATATAATATACGAATGAGCCATATTTACGTATAGGTCAGAACATAAGTTTAAAATCGATCTCAAATTGCTATAATAAGTTTAAGATACTCTTTATGTAGATTACTCAGATTCGGGTCTATTATCAAGCTTCTCCTTTTCTTTCACATCCTCGTCCACATTCTGAATGCCTTCAACGGTCGGATCAATCCCTGCGGCAAGCATACCCTGTGGGAGCTCTTCAACTGTGATTTTGGGTCCAGTAAACCATTTCCTTGCATCAATAAAGTAATAAATAAGCGCCCCACTCCAAACGGCCATATTAATAACCACAGTATAATTCATACTTTGTGCCGTTGGGTTTGGTCCACTAGTTGGGAACATAGCAAGTGTAATTCCAAACACAAGGAAAACTATCGCACAGCAAGCAATTGGAGTCGAAAATCTGTCTCCAGTATAGAATGGACCTGGTACAAATTTTTTCTGACCCCAGACGATTCTACATAGAATTGGGACGCCCCATGCAAGATTATTTCCCGCAACAGCAAGAGAGAAGAGGGCTGATGCGGCTGCTGGAGCAATCAAACATAAAAGACCTAGGATTGAAGCTAGGAAGACACAGCCCCATATAGTTCTAAGCGGAATGTATCCAAATTTCTTTGAGATGGGTCGGAAGAAGCTCGAGAATGGAAGAGCACCGTCACGGGAAAAGGCCCACGCTTGACGAGATGCAGCAACAAGAATTGAAAGGCCCATGAGGAACTGTACAATGAATAACAAGGACATCATCCCAAGAGCACCTTTCTTTCCAATAGCGTCGTAGTAGATTTGAGCCATAGGCTGACCAAACGAAGATCCAAGAACTGCATCCAGATCCGGGTTGATGCATGCAGCAAGCACAATCATGATGATAAAACCGAGAGACCAACATGCGGCGACGGACATCATGATCCCGTATGGGACGGCTTTTGCTGCGTTTGCTGCCTCTTCGCTCATGTGTACACAGCTGTCAAATCCTCCAATTGTCCATATTGGGGATAACCAGGCTAGCATGAATGCCCAGCCAGTCGGCCATGTCGTTAGGTTTTCAGTATGGGTGAAAATGTAGCGGCCACTGTTGCGCTCTCCTGCGTATCTTTTTCCGACAGGAAGTGCGATGATGGTAGCGGCAATCAGGATGAGATTCATGACGACAAAGACGGTCTGGAGCTTTCCCATGACTTTGGAGAGGGTTGAAGCTAATACACCATGAAGCAAAACACACCCGAGGAAGACTGCGTAGACGTCGCCGTTGGATGGTGTCCAATTTCCGTCTCGTGAGATGACAATCCTGCACTCCTCATTATTTTGCGAAACATTTCTAATTGAACATAGGACTCACACCGAACAGAACATTAATGCAAACCCGTAATCAATACTGCACAGCCCTCCAACTAAACCTAGCGTATTAGAGTATCCGACCAGAAAACTCAATGCGTTCCTGTATTTTGGCGCAGCAAAGTAGTGTGTCCTAGCTACTGTTCAGATTACTATTTAACAAATAATACCAGGCAACATACCACCAATAAAGACCACCGGAGGTGGGCATAGCTGAGCCCAGATCTGCCATGGCAACAGCCACCACGAAGATACATCCAGATGCCAGAAACCAACCCCATACCATACCAACTGGTCCAGCAGGTATAGAAAATGATAATGTGGATGCAATTGAGGGAAGAAGACCCATGATGCTGAACGCAATTCCGAAGACTTCAATCATGGTGAAGTTGCGTCGAAGTTCTTGCTTGTATCCAAGCTTGGCTTTCCAACAATGGTTAGCTGCTAGGAGTTCTGAAGTATTTATTAGGTTCACATTATCGCATACCTAAGAGCTCGGTGTCTGCTTCGCCAGCTAGAAGCTCCTTTGGAGGTGTTACAGAGTGCGCTTTTTTGCTTGCGACCTTCTCCAGGTCGAGATGCATGTTGTCGTCGGTCTGGTCAATGTTCGTGGATGCCATGATTATCATTTGATCTCAAATGAAAAGAAACTCGTACAACTTCAAATAAAGATCTACTGCATTCTAAGAGAGCCTGGCGGTCCTACGCTTGCTGTATATATAATGCAGTATCCACCCTCCAGATCATGCATGCATGCAACATCTTCGCCGAATAACAAGTCTTCGCATTGCCATCATTGATATCGGATAATTACCTGTCCTGCACATCTTGTGCGACCGATATTATTGGACATGCGTAATGGAAAATCGCAGCTTATCGAGATAAGAATCACATATCCGCGTGCCCCGATAGAAGCTGCATGCTTTGACACAAATAGCAGGGTCTGAACTGGATCTACCCCCGGCGAAGTCCGGACAAAGAATCCTTAATCCGTATATAAAAATGGCCAATCGTGCGCCACGGGTTTGCGTTTGAGCGAATGATGTTCAACCTACATGGGGATAAGAGCAAGTTGCCCTGTTTGGAAAAAAACGGAGAAAGCTATATAGGAGTATTCATCAGCAACTTCGAATAGTGTGAAAGCAAAGTAATACACATATTATTGTTATTATTATAATAATGAAAAATATATAGTGCAACGATACACGTGTAATCATAAACTAAAATTTACCCTTTTGGTGATGTAAATAGTTACATTTATGATACGTTAGTAACCTCTTTATCTCACATGTGCGATAAGATAGCATAGCTAGGGATTTCATCATTCCCGAATTCTNAAAAAGTGCCACTGGCTGATTTTTTCGTATTAAACAAATGAATGACTCTATTTGGCACCGGTTTCTTCTGTTGCTTTCATTTCATGAATTTCCTCAGGGTTGCAGAGAAAGTAGAGGTGAAAGGTGTATGCGGATTTTCTCAAGCAATTAGATCTAGTGAGCCAGTGACAACCTGTCAACGTTAGCCTCGTTGATTGGCCTTCTAGTCTGCCTTGAGTAAAAGACAAAATGCTTAAAATTAATAAGTTAAAAGGCACAAGTGAATAGAGCGGGTTGATAGCCTCGGTAGAGATTTCAGCAGTAAGGCAGCAAAATAGCATATAGCTAGCTATATTTCTCTGAGGCTTAGTTCATTGCGATAGATGTATATTTGCACATACAGACGTTTATATTGAAGTACTGTACGCNAAAAAAACAGCATCTTCGATGATCCGATCCTCCATATGACTCGCACGCTTCGCCTTACATCACATTAACTTAAAGTTAGGCTGGTTTGCTGAACAGGGTTAGAGTTTGTTGATCACTATGATGGCTTCAAGAGGAGATATCTCACGATCTCAACAGGGTAACTTAATCCTCAATAAGTACTTTGACTTTATATTGATTATGGGTTATTTACACTGCAGTAGAACTGAACTTCTAAGTATAGCCAAGTGATTAACATAATAAAGGCTTTAAGATATGGACCTTTGAGGATTGATTTTCTACTGAAGATACTGTATTCTGAAGGGCTCATCATAATTTCTGGATCACNTTTTTATCATGTAGTAAACAACTACAAGCAAACCATTTTCATAAGATAAATGGCATGCTTACTGGCTAAGGCATTTAGCAGTAGCTATGGATTCATGCTAACTAAATACAATGTTCTTCCCTTCTGCCCTAATCTCTACTTAATAAAGCGGTTTACAGCACTCCTAACTTTTGCATTATTATCCATGGCAAAAAGCCTCAAGTAGCTAGACACCGTATATTTTATTAGTTAAAGACTGAACTCTAAACGATTCCCAGCATAATCTCTTGCAAAAAACCTATTTTTATATTCAATCCCCTTAGCCCCTACAATTCCAACAATCAGCTTGTTGTCCCCTGTATTGAGATGAAAATACAACAAGAATAAACAGGTCTAAACCTACCCGAGTTGTCTTCTCCAGGTTTATCTGCTTCTAAAGGGGCTGCTTCACCACCGGCCACATGATGATCCCAAATTCTTTTTTGCAATTGCAGAAGTGCTTGCAGACTCTCCAGTTTAAAGCATGGATGTCGTGAAGATTTCGGCTCATTAAGACCAAATGCGATATGGATCTGTTGACCACCAGGCGTTATATCAAACCTGTGATGTGAGATATGTAATCAACAGATTCCAAGAGTC
Organism: Scytalidium lignicola; assembly: GCA_002812745.2. Taxonomy (NCBI): domain Eukaryota; kingdom Fungi; phylum Ascomycota; class Leotiomycetes; genus Scytalidium; species Scytalidium lignicola. Next base: position 113,145 of record NCSJ02000125.1, read on the forward strand.
TACGAATTGGGTGGGGTAAGATGACCAATTGTTAAACTTACCAAGCAAGAGTACTTTTCTGGAGAACCGGGACTGGTACAGGCTGTAGACCGAGAGTTTGACTGTAGAATTCTTCGGCCTGCTGCAGTGTATCAACAGGTACCGTAAGGTTTATGTGCGCGATGCCGGTGATCATTGTAGATGGTGATATAGATATACTGATTATGACGATTAAAGATGACCAAATAGCAAGCGGATAATTGTGCGGACGTAATACATCTTAAGTGGGATGTTCCGAGGAACTAGTGATAGATAGGTGGGGTTTTAACCTTTAAAAAAGCATTGATCTCTTTTATTGCACTAGCTTTGCTGAAGACGTAAAACTACGGTGGTCTTAACATACGCTAAGTAACGCCAGGAATGACATTAAGAACAATGGCAAGAGTAATATCGGGAATAACACCAAGAGTTGTGAATATTATAAATGTCAACGATGACTTGACTAGTTCACAGTAAGTAGTACATGGCCCGGGTCCTTTACAGCAGGATGTATGAGGGCACTTTTGGTGGGCGATAACCGAGTTACAGCGCGATATCAGTAACTCCCCTGGGACATCACGATTTTGGCGCAGGTCCAGCTTCCGGATCGCATTACTCTACAACCATGCCATGAAAACGTCTGATATTGAAGTAGCTTATTGTCAAGGCTATGGCTTAACTTGCATCCGATTTTGAAGTAATTCGCAGTAAAGTTGAATGCATAACAACATCAAGCCTAATTTCAGGTACTTAGCTTGCAATGTAGTGTTTATTTGGCTCACATCCTACTTTACGGCTTTGCACGACAGCTTCTAATTGGCCAAATGAATCAAGTTAAGCTCAATTGATCCTTGAAATGTCTACATACGTATAGATCTACTTCTAGAAGCTACAATTACATTACACCCTTTTTAAAGCATCTATAACTTTGCTTAATGATGCCCTAACTCGTTTACGCTCACTTTCCAGTTGTAGTACCATTGTACTGTATGCCTTTTCATCAGGAGGAGCCTTGATCACGCTGGCCAGCCGTCGAATCTTTGTAATAAGGGTCTTCCTTCGGGAGTAAAACTGACGCTCAGAAGCTACTGTAGGCCCTGAACGCCAGCGTGAGCCGTACAGCTTGTCCAGCTTCTCGATTGACGGCTGTCCTTGTAGTCCTATGGTCTACTCCTGCCAGAGCTCAAGGATGGTCTAGATGGTTCAGGACATGTGGTACTGTGGCAATGGCACTTCAGCAGCCTCTGCCAGGGCCATAACAGGTAGTGCAACAGGCCTGTTGGGCAAGGAGGAGGCTCCTGTCATAGGAGCCACCTGGTGGCCCTTAGGCACAAAGTGGAAACTGCCTCTAATAAACTCATTAAGGGCACCTGCAATTCTCTCCATTCTTTGCTCAATTCAAGTGGTGAGAAGCTCCTCCAACGAGTAAAGGGCCTGGGCATAAGTGGCTTGGCCATTCTGGATAACGCTTGTCATTGTCCGCAAATGGTCATTGACAGTAAGAATAGCCTTTTGAATGGCAATAGTATGAGGGTCTTGCTCCATGGCTATAACAAGGGCCTCTTTAACCTTGAGCTCAAACGCTTTGTATTTAAGAGTCTGAAAGACAAGGTCTTTAAATATAGGATGTCTTGGGAATTCTATGTACTAGAGTATTGAATCTTATATGTAAAACATTAACTTTCAGCTTTAGCTTTACAAGTAGTTAACAAGTGCCTTTACAACTTGTCAACAAGTTAATTCATACATACTTGTAAGAATACAGATTGTAACCTTTGCATAAGCTCTAAAAACCCTCTAATTGCCAGATTCAGCTTTATTTATTCTGTAGTGTTTAGCCTTTCCATGTAAGCTGCCTGCCAATGGTCAATATCAGGCCAAATCTAGCTTAAAAGAAGGGATGAGGGTTGTATGGTTTCCTGTGGTAAAAAGTAACTTAATGCCCATTCTAAGTCAAAATCAACAATGCTACATATGAATGTACATGGTAAAGTAGTCAAATAGTAGTTAGTCATTTGATTAACATTCCAGTGGTTATCATGGTGGATCTGGTCTTCTGAAACTTTATTCAATTCAGCTAGTCAAGCTCCTGAAATATACTTAACATATGTTATTTTTGAGCTTTTAATGCTTGCTTTAGCATATAACCATCAAGTCCAAGATGATGTAATGCTGTTACTCAAGGATTCAGTTAAATAAGCATTATCCCTCTTCAGAATTTTAATATTGTACTAGTCTTGGCTTGTACAGAAGTAAGGAAACAACTCTCCTGAGCAATGTCATCACTAGAAGAAGTAAGTAGTTAAAGTACTTATAAAGTAAGAATAGTAATCTTGGTAATGTAAAGCAACTTTATATTCGAGATGGTTATACTGATTAGTCTTGCCCTAGTTTATAATTGTAACTAAGTACTAGCTAGTGTTATTAAGGCCTTTGTTTGGCAGTGGCATTGAAAAGAGATCTGGCAATTCTATAGGCAAGCAATTACTTAGTCTTAATAGTATAGAATTGCTAAAGAGAAAGCAAAGTTGGGTTCTGAATAGCTGGTCTATACAGTTCTCACCCAAGCTTTATTGCTAGACCTTTTGAGTAAGATCAAGGATCTGAAGAGCTGTATATCCATCCTTGATAGTAATTATGCTTTGGTCTTCGAATTCAACTCTACATTGCTAGTGCTGGCTATGAGCAATTGACGTCTTTAAGGCTGTCAAAGCTACCTGCTAAGGTTGATCAGCTGAATGAAGGCCCAAGGAGGTTTGATGAGCCTAAAGTTCGTTAATAGCCGTACAGTAGCCTTGAACTGTATTGTACATGAGTACCAGATCAGAACAAGACTCGTCGTCGTCTCCTTCTAGTACAGGAATGGCTCTGGCATAGCCTTTCCTTTGCTTGAATGGCAAGGTGGAAGGCAAAGGCGATTCAGCTTTCCTTTTGCACTGTTACTTTTCAGCCTCAAGACGACCTCCCCGTTTTGGAGCACAGCTAGCCACTTCGTTCTTGATAAAAAGTAGTAGCTTGCCTTTGTCTACATAGTCTCCTGGAAGGTATTTGCCACCCTCCTTAAAGCCTATCTTTTTGCACCATGCCTGCAAGGCAAGGGATCAATCAATTGAAGCCCAAGGACAAAGACAGCAAAGCAGGACACGACTTACCTTCCATTCTCTCTGTTTTGGCTCATAGTTTTTAGCTGTATTAGGAGGCCTGTGAGTCCTATGGTACTCCAGAACCTCGTCCAGGGCCTGCTGAATGGCAATATCCTCTGCCTGGTCAGGCTCAGGCTCAGGGCCAGGCTCAGGGCCTAGCTGAGCAGGAGGCCAGGCGGCCGTAGGCAGGAGGCTCAGGAGCCGATCCATGGCCCTGTCTACGCTCAGAATGAGGGTGGTAGCAGTGCGCAACAGCGCATCGGCTTCGGGAAGGGGTCTAGCAGCCATGGGAGTCAGCTCCAACAACAGCTCGGACAGCTTTAATTCGGGCTCAATTGGCTCCGCTGGCTCCCTTCGAGAGACGGCAGGAGGTGGGAGGGCAAGCTGGCTAGCCATGGCCGTAGCAGCCACCCAGCAACTTTGTACGTACCGTTACGGACCGTAAGAGACGCGTCTGGGAGTCTGAGGGCTCGTGCGCCCGTAGGACCTCATACATCACCCGTAAACGAGTAACTGGCTCGATAACTCCCGCGAAAACACCCCTGAAGGAACCCTGTAGCTGAGGGCGCCAGGAGCCGGAAATTACGCGTTTTATATGGCAGGACCCCCTGCGCTCCGAGGGCGCTGTTACCGGCTACGGGTAATCGGGCGTCACCCAGTGACGCCCAGACCTCGTACACCAGCCAAAATAGCTTGTAACGAGCTTACTAACATACGGAAAGACCAACATACTTTATAAGAGTTCTGTAATTAATACAGAATTAATTATTTAAAAAGACATGTTAAGTTATCAAAAGAACTTATATATTTTATCCATGAATATCTTAAATCTAACTGCAAGAATGAATTTGTTTTAAGTACAAACATATTTGGAAAAAGAAAAGTACACATAAAAAAGAACAGAGAATAATATAATTATTTATAATTATTTTATTAATTTAATATCATTTTTAATTAAATTGTTCTTATCAAGATCATAGAGTATTTAACAATATTTTTATATACAAATCTCAATGTAGAATTCCAATTCATCGATTTACGACCAAAATTGTTTCTCAAAACAAAAAAAGAAGATTTGTATACTATATCTTCATCTTATCTCTAAATAATTCGTCATCGTCACTGCAACGGTCAACGAAATTTAAACCCTTCTCATTATAGTCTAGTGTGAGGTTAAATACCCGAGCCTTAGCACGCTGACCCTGTGGTTAAAACACTATGGACCTGCTGTGCATAATTGCATCCATCCAAGCTGACGGTATCTGAGTTGCCGGCATCCCAAAGCATAACCCCACCCCATTGTGAATGAGATGAATACTCACTGACGAGCTTGGGAAGATTGGTGGTGCTAACCCAATACTTCGAGCCACTGCTATCTCCGGTCGAGGCATCTTCTGAAGCGGGGACGCCAACGAAAAGCTTTGCATTTTCAGAGGCAGTGCCGGAGACGTAATCCACCCAAGAGTCATAGTTGAAAGAACCTCCATCCTCCTCGAATAGCTGGTATGCTGAACACTCATCGTTATTGTAGAACTGGATGAATAGCCAGTCAAATTGCGCACTGGTGATAGCTAAACCCATATTCTCCTCGGGAATCGGGCATTGCGGAGCACCAGAGATGTAGTAAGTATGGCTTGGGTCAGTCTCAATGTAGGACCTAAGTTTTTTCACAAGCTCTCCAAGGTATTGTCCGCTATTGTGCGGGTTGGACTCAATATCAAAGTCCCAACCATCGATAAACGTATCCCCAATCGGACGAGGGGCATCGGACTCGATGGCACCTGGAGCAGCCTATTCATTCCATAGAGACCAAGCAACACCATCGGCGTCGCCATTGCCGGACAGTCCATAATCAGCTCCCGCGCCGCCAATGCTGATGAGAACTTTGATGTTGTTGCCCCTACAAGTATCAATATCGTTCGCCAGGGTATTACACGATCCACTACCGGATGAATTAATGTTGCACTCATCACCAAAACTTCCAGAGGGGGTATTTCCATCTCCAAATTTACTCAGGAAGGCAAGCACGATAACATCGATGCCTTGGCCGGCTGCACAGTATGATCCCAGTGATCTTTCAGGGTCATCTTGTCCCCAGTATACAACGTTCAGTCCATTACTAGCGCGTTTCTTGATCACGCCCGCGTTGACCATTGCAGCACCAAGGGCTACTGAAGTAAGGAATGAGGTTCTCATAGTGATCGACAGATGGCAAATATGAACCGGGTCGATTAAGAATGTACACGAAAAGGCAAATAATATAGGAGACTAGACGGCTACCTGATGAGAAGATCAAAACAAAAGCCTCTGGTTCATCCATCATCCAGAAGTTGATATATATATATATGTACACATATTTAAGACTTACTTAAGGCTGTTTAATGTGATTATTTTGGTCCTTGTAAGCTTATTGACTAAATTGTGGCTGCTAGATTCTTCATCCTAACTTTCCACACCTCTTTGTGTGTATAGTCTGCCATCTACCGTACTTGGGACAGCGGAGATACAACGTTGCAAGAGATGTGTGTGTTTGAAGCAAGTATTACAGTAATGCCACCTTCCCTGAAGATCAGATCGTTGGTTCTTTAAGGGGATAACTAAATCGCCGCCAGCTTTAGCTAAATCGCCGCCAACTACCGGTATCGGTCACGCCCGGACCACCACTTCCCATAGTAATTTGTTAGTAATCTCATAATCCTTCAATGTAACGCAATTAAACGCGAAAACGCGATCTCGTGTATACGCGTTCCGTTATATCGATTTTATAGTATCAAAATGAAGCTATTCCCGAC
>NCSJ02000126.1:0-116335 GCA_002812745.2 Scytalidium lignicola
CGAGTATACTCGTTTCGCCTTTTCGTTATCGGAGTAGGATGCTTCGATTGGATCTGTATAGTCACGAACCCAGTCTTTGAGTGTCCCTTCCATACCAAGGGCNAAATTTGGCCATTGTGGAGCATGAAGGTGAGTATCGATGAGGCCCGGGAAGATGAATTGAGTTGCGGAGAGGATGGTGCACGGAGCGGAAGAGAACGAAGGATATTTGTCGTACACTTCAGATGCGGTTTTGATAGAGCTATCGACAAAATCTATCCTGCCACCCTCGAGAACACCAAGCGCAGCGACGGGGAGAATTTCAAGTTCTTTGAGCGAGAGACTGTGTACGATTCGTCCAATAAAGACTTGTTTTGTTGTGTTTGACATCATGAAATAAATTGACGGATAGTAAAGACCGCCATTCGAGACATGGCTGCAAATGTAAGCATATTATATTTGTGCTATTGCTGCTCTCTAAATCATGCAAAGTAATTCTATTGACACCGTGAAACACAATTCCCCTCTACTGCTTATCGGGTTATCAATAAGGAGCAGGCAAATCAAAGGTGGGAGAGCGGTTTCATTTCATAATATAAAGAGGTCGCGGACAGGGGAGATAAGAAATTAAGAGTCCCGGGGCCCGGCGGGCTACGGCCATGTTTACGGATATAAGAAATTTGATAAGAGAGCGGGCAGAAGTTACAGCCACTCAACTAATTTCCCCATGGAGATTAAATAAAAATGAGCCTGCATCAACCGAATTACGATAAGGGGGTGAGCATTACGCCCCGTTAACCTACTTCTGTCAGTTCTTATCATTGGAATAGTTGGAATAATTGGCGTGGCGACACGCATCCTTCTTATCGTAAACCATTGAAAAGCAGCCTGGCTCCCCTATTCTAGGGATAATAAACTGTTCCTGATGAATCACTAATCCAGTTACCATGGCAGATTATATTCGGGATGCAGAAAAAGGATCGCCATCCGAGACCTCGATAGATGGCAAGAATTTCGCCCACAGCACGATTCAATATGATACTTCGAATGGGGAAGCCAACTCCTTTCCAATTCTATCATGGAGTCAGAAGGTACGACGATGGATTCGTACAGCTGGAGCAGAGGAAGGGGGGATCGAACGTGTTCCTGTCGAGCAACGCACTAATCAACACCCCAGCTCTATCTTCATGATATTCATGAGTGCAAATGTATGTGTTCCAACACTTGCATTCGGCACTCTTGGGCCTGGCCTGTTTGGACTCGGCTGGTGGGACTCTTTCCTCTGTTTGGTGTTCTTTAACCTCATCGGATCAATACCTCCTGCTCTAATGGCCACTCTGGGTCCTAAATTGGGCATGAGAACGATGGTGATACCTAGATACTCATTTGGATGGTATCCGTCAAAACTGACTGCAGCTGTTAATCTCTTGAGTCAAATTGGCTGGTCCATGGTAAATACTATTGCTGGTGCCGTGATATTATATGATGTCGGCAATACCAAGCTCCCCTTATCGATTTGTGTCCTACTCATTGTCCTTGTCGCGATGGCGATTGGAATGTTTGGATACCAGCAAGTCCACCAACTAGAACGATACATTTGGGTGGTCATCACTATCTGCTTCGCCATTGTCGCTGGCTTTGGAGCGAAACATTTTGTGAACGTTCCAATGGGCTCGGGTCCAAGTGAGACATCTAGTGTGCTGTCTTTCGGAACGACCATCATTGGCTTCCAGATTTCCTGGGCCGCTATTGCTGCTGATTATGGAGTTTATATGCGAGAAGATCGTGAGTCCTGATTTAATCTATCCTATTATGAATATGTACTAAGGACCTATTGTCAGGTAAACCTCAAACGGTGTTTTGGTGGACGTATGCTGGTCTTTTTATTGGCCAATTCTTTGTTGAGGCCCTTGGTGTAGCACTTATGACATCAGTCCAAGGGAGCGATATCTTTCAAGCAGCCTACGACCGTGCCGGGGTCGGTGGATTGACGGGACAAATATTCCAGGGTTATTCGAGTGGTGTTGTAGGCTTTGGAAAGTTTATCCAAGTGTTGCTCAGTTTCTCAGTTATTGGAGCAGTCACGCGTATGCAGTCCTTTGAAGACACTATGTAAAGCTTAACTAACTCTATATTAGTGAATATCTATTCGGTTGGCCTCAATGTTCAAGCAATAGGATTGGGACTGCCAAAAATCCCACGTCTAATGTGGTCTCTTACAGGAGGTGTGATATGTCTCGCTGCATCCATGGCTGGACGTGACCATCTAGCCTCTGTAATGGAGAACTTTTTGAACGTGATTGCGTATTGGCTTACGCCATTTCTTGCAATCATGTTTCTGGAGCATATCATTTTCAGGCGAGGCTATAAATACGATATTACCGCTTGGGATGATCCACGAAAACTTCCATATGGGTACGCGGCATTCTTTACATTTATAGTAGGGACAGTACTGGCAATATTATGCATGAGCCAAACTTGGTGGGTTGGGCCAATTGCATTGAAGGTTGGAAATCCTCCATTTGGTACTGATATCTCTTGGGAGCTCGCTTTGGGAGCAACAATTCTGATGTATGTGCCATTGAGATGGCTCGAGAGGAAGAAATGGGGATTCTGAGAGATAAAATGGGAAGCGGCAAGTGTATTTCCATCACTGTAATGAAATAATTAAAATGTGTGACCTAGAAGTAATTATTAAATGACTGTACGAATTATGTACTAGCGTTAAGTGCAAATTATGATCAATACTGACAATAGAAACACTCTCGTACATTTCATGGATTGTGATCACTATATGAACTAAAGTGATTAAAGAGTTAACAGCCCAAGTTCGTAGCGAAAGGTGAAAAGAGAGGAGGAAAACAGGAGAAATATGCATAAAAGTAAAGGCAAGAAGAGATGGGACATTCTGATAAATTAGGTATAATTAGCAGAACCAAGGAAACAACGAGGTCGGGAGCAGACAAGAAACATCAACCAACAAATTCCATCCCAGCTCCCGCACGGTATGAGATTAAGAGGTGCAACTTCACAAGCCAAACCTCATCGAGGTCAGCCTCAGAAGCCAATTCAACCACTAGATGACGGCTTCGATTGTAAGCTGCTAACTGGTGTAGTAATCTCCCATGATAGTGTTGCACATTCTCAGGCTTATCTTCCAAGATGGCTAACTCAGCTGACATTACCCTTATGTAGACCCAAGGAGAATGAATTTAGGCCTTGACTGACCTGTAAGACTACCTGACATCTACGCTACAAATGACGGAGTGCAGGTAAGAAAGATGCAGGGGATAGTGAAAGAGGATATGGCAGTGGAATTGAAAGAGAATGACTACACATTGGCAGAGATTCATCAAGTTATGTCCTATCGGACTGGAAACAGAATTGAGCGGCATTATTTCAGAAAGTTAAAAAAGAAGCGTGACGAATGAAACCCTGCGGTTTATGGCAAAGAGAGAGGGTATTCCAAGGGGGGAAATGTGATAGACTTGACTGTGACAGGAATACTGATTATCCTCATTGTTATTTCCTTTCGTGTAAATATTTGTGGATTTTCTATATTTGCTTTATATATATGTGCATAATTAATCTCCAGACATTGGGACCGCTATTCGACACGATAATTGAAGTCTCTATTAATCACGTGACCCATGCTTGCCAATGATCATACAGGAAGCTGAAATTCAGCCTTGCTTTGCAATTTTTTTTTGAAACTTTCATATAATAGACCAATTATCTCGCCAGCTTTTAAGGCCCAACGAACGCGTAGCGTTTGGGAGAAAACGGTACGATCGGGCCTAACCTTGAAAAATGGGTCCATTATAAGCCGAAGGTGGATACATTATTTGATCAAAATCGCCATACGAAATTCTTGGATAACATGGATCCTAAAAAGTTATTAATTTATGATTATCAACATTTATTCAGTCGCTGCTAATAAAAGATTAATTTGGAGAATATCATAATAAAATATCATGTTGACTGGAAACGCAGGAATACAGAACCACTATTGTATTGATTGCTTAAGGAGTCTACAACTACAGCAGATTCTATATATACAGAGAGTTACGGCCGTAAAACCGTTATGGTCAACAGTTACGGTCGTACAGGCACCCGTAGGGTGCCTATAGTTGCCTACAGTGGTAGCCTACCGTAAACCCTATCCGTAAGCCCTAGCATAGGCAACCGTAAGAACACTGTGAAGTGGCATCCGTAAACTCCAAATATTGCAACATATCACTTACCTCATCNAAAAAAGGGTATCCAATCAGGGTTATCGTCTTTCCAAGTACTTAGATTATGTCTTCTTTTACACCAAGAACATCTAATATTACCATTTTTAGGAGCCCTTTCCCCACAAGGACACCAGAACTATACTGAGAATTAGCATCGTAGAATATTGAATATGAATAATTATTTTATATACCGCAAGATTTTCCAGAATTCCATTGAACCACATCCCTTCCTCCAGGTCACCAGTCCATTCCTAATCCCCCTTTGTCCACTTTTGAAAATATTCTCGATTCTCCTGGTTTTCCTTAACTTTGCACGGGTGGCATATCCAACGTGTATATTGATCGCAGTCACAATATTCGGAAAGTGAGAATGGAAGGCTACGTTCGACTTCCACATCGCATGCTGCGCAAAAGCAAATGATATTTACAGGAGAAGGGTACGGAATATGATGTGGTTTCCGACAAGAACGATCGAGAGGCGTGTCTTTAACACGGGGAACGTAACGGCATTCCTAAATTATTGGATAATTTGTACTTTTTCTTCAAAAGAATAATTGAGATAACGAACCTCACAAACATTAATCTTACACCTAAGACAGGGAAGGGCATTTGCAGAGTCACAGTTCAAGTTCCATACCCGTATCTCGAGTTCCTCATCGTAGTGCGCTTTTCTGCCATCCTTTCTCCAGGCATAATCCTTTTCACGCAATTTGTAGAGCCCGCCAAATTCCTGACGAATTTTGAGGCCATGGCCGTCGCACAAGGCTACGGATTTCAGGCTATCAAAGATGGGCTCGGTTTTACGAATGAGAGTATAAAGTTTTGAGTTTGTTGATGCAAGATGCAAGAGGTCGAGTGCGCTGAGAAAGTGGGCTATTCTCTTGAGGAGCCCGTATTGGGAAAGAAGAGCGACGATGTTGGCCATTATAGAGGTAAATACCTAAAGAGTGTTGTTTTGTTTTACGGTGGACAACGGGATCCTGTTAAATATTGGTGTAATTCCCGGTCTACCGGGCCACCCTGTCTACTGCAATAACTTAACAACAATTTTATACACAAAACTGAACTTCAATAAGAAATAAATATATAAATATTCGACTTTTATAAAATTGTTATTAAGTTACTGATATATAANTTTTTTTCATTGATTTTGTAGTAAATTTTAGTGGCCTAGCAGACCGGGAGACCGGGAGACCGGAAATTACACTAGGGTGCGGCTAAATCGACAACCGCCGCCGATAACGGCCTTTGCTTCAGGCGCAGTACTTATAATTACAGCATCCTTTAGGTTGTTGATACCTTACAAGGCCTTGTAATTACAGCGCCTTTCAAGCATAATACTCACTATAACGTTTTAAACTTTTAACAAACCTCTTATTTAATTTTGATTAAGTTTTGATTAAGTTTTGATTAGCTATTGACTATCATAATTACTTATTATTATGCTTTAAAATAAATGAAATCTTCTGTACTTATACTTAACCAAAATTCTAGGTTATAAGGCTAAAGATATGCGAAATACAATTGCACTTACACCAATTATAGGCTGAGATTTTGAGCTGCTATGGGCTGTTATCGGCGATGGTTGTCGATTTAGCTCAACCCTTACATTATGAGAAGTTTTTATTACTTCTTTATTTTACTTATTTTAAAGATTTAAAAGCTATTCTGTTAAAAAATATATTATAAATATTCNAAAAAGTAACAATGTAGATTTACCCAGTGTACAAGTAATAAGGGTGTTAACAAACTTAAAAAGCCTCTTTGAAGAAAAATATAATAAAGAGTTGTATTAAATCATATATGACTGTAAGGATAGATCCCCTCGCATTGCTTCCTTCCTGTTGCCTATCTACTACGATTTTTATCTACAACATAAGGCGAACAACTCCCTAGATGTCCTTCTTGACCAGAACAACTGGTCCACTGTACACGTACCTTCCCCTGACCATGAAATAGATAACCGCAAAGCAGACTGTAAACCCGTAGATTAGAATATTCCAGTTCATTGTCTCAGGAGTGACTGGTGTAGCTTCCGGGAAGAAGCTGAAGATATACACGATAACAAGATAGACCACAGAGAAAGCGTTAATTGGTGCTCCATATTTTCCCAGACTCCAACGAGCGGCAGGAAGTGGTTCTCCGCGCCATCTCTTGATGAAAACGCATGAAATAGAGACTATGTAGGATGAAAGTAGAGAGGCGGTGCCTAGAGAAGCGATGGCATTGAATGCAGTCGTAGATCCAATGTTTATCAAGGAGAGAAGAATGGTAATGCAGAATGAGACAATAACAGCGTTCAAGGGAATATCCCACCCTGGCCGAACCTGGAGAGATCGTAGTAAGCAAACTGGCAAGCGGACGATATAAAGCTCGAATGGTGGGGATATTAGACTTACATGAGAAAGGAAGCGAGAGAAAGGAATCCCATTATCACGCGCAAAAGCAAACATTTGTCTCGATGCAGTAGCAACGTTCGTAATGGTTCCACAGGTAGTTAAGATGATTAGGATGGCTGTCATAACGGAAGCACCAACATGGGATTGGGTGGTATTGTAGAAGACCTGTACAAATGGCATCACTTCGGGATTTGAAAGAATCTCGTCAATATCACCCAATGTGAAGCAGAACGTAACAAGCATGACGAACCCGAGAGAGCCATTGATGACAGCTGTCCACATCATTGCACGAGGTAAGACCGAAGAGACATCTTTAATCTCCTCCGACATATGCGTAGCGGAATCGGGTCTAATGAATGTAAAGACTGGTGAAAGCATGCCAATAAGGCAAGAGAGACCAATATTTCCCCAATTACCACCGTCTGTGAATTGAGTGAAGACAACAGAAGCTTTGTTACGAGGAGCTAGAACCCATAGAGGGATGAGGATAGCGAAGAAGCCACATATATGGAAAATTAAGACAATGCCCTCCACAAGTGGCAGTCTTTTGGCCAGATAGGTGTTGAATATGATAGAAAAGAAGCTAACGGCAATAATCAACAGCGTTCCATGGTATTGATGAAAGTTGTAGTGGGAGTCGTTGATAATGAGGAGACTCTGGATTTGGGAGGCAGTGACGAACGCAATACTAGTAATACCTGTCTGCCATCCGAGAACACAAACCCAGCCTATCGTTCTGTTAGCCTTTCTTTTCGAGATCAATTAAGATTTTATCAAAAGGAACCTACCGGTTATGTAACTTAAAAATTTTTGGGCGCTTGCTGGCGCAAATTCGGAGACCCAATGGTACTGTCCGCCAGAAGTTGGTGCCATTGAAGCCATCTCTGCCATAGAGGCGATAACGGCTATGAAGCAAGCAAATGTTCCCAGGTATGTCCATACCAGTCCAGCAAGTCCCCCATTGATGAGACCAAAGGTGCTGACACTGTGACAAATTGCTAATGAACAAACTGTGCATTTTAATATAAAAGCTTCGACTAACATGTAACACTCGGAATACATGAAACATACCTCAATTGGCTCTCCCAGGTGCTCATCAGAATGCAGGTAAAACCAAGAATCGACAAGAATCGAAAATTTCTCTAGCTTTTACGTTAGTACAACTAGAACTGGAGAAACCAAACTTTGATTACTAAAAAATAGAGAAAAAGGCACACCCTCAATTCCTGAGTTTTCCCCATGCGCAACATGTCCCTATGATCTGCTTTGGTTCCAATATTCTCAGCTGGTCCAATCTCTTCAATTGGAACATCATCAGCAAAGGCAGTCACGGCCTTGAAGGTCTCCATCTTTTTCTTAGGAGAGTTGGATATGATGGAGGCAGGCGATAGATGGAAGAAGTGAAAGAAAAGGACCAAGCTGCGTTGTACGGAACAGCCTTGACCAAGACTTGGAGATGTTAAAATACGGAATACAGAATTGCCAGGTGAGAAGATTCTATAGGTAGTAGAACTAAGGGTTCCATTGCCCGTTAGCTTGTAGGGATGACATGTCTACACGCACGGCGAGCATGCACATATGTAGTAATCAAATTGTGAGCAGAAATCTCAGAATGTAACAGTAGCTCCACCATTGTAGCAGTATCCGGCAATAGTAGACCATATTATGGCTAATGCATGAAATGCGGGGAGTAATATATATCGCCGGACGACTTTACGAAGATGCTAACAATATTCTATCTCAAATCCCAGACAAAAATGCTAGTTCAGGTCGCGAGGATAGGGGTCTATGTCAGGAGCAGTCTTTATTCCGAAGCTTTTTCGGTTGAGAATTTTGTCTCTCTTTTCGTTAAACTTGACGTTGCGAATTGTCTGCAAGCTGCAGTAAGGGTTACAGTGATATTCAACTGTTACGAGTTGCCAATCCTAGACAAGAACCTCCTAGGGGGGATGACGGACCGTTACAGTGCTCCGTAACACAAAATCTCTGTCACTAATCATTATCTTAGGTAATTATTCCTTACAACAGGTAGCAGAGGGAAATCCACAACTGTACGTGAAGGGCACAGTAAACAGAAGCAGCCACCCATGTCCATAAACAATGTGCCTAGTCTTTTACCTTTGTGGTCGATAAACAAAGCCATTATCATTGGGCGTTTGTACTACGGTATGACTGCGGCCATTCCATGATTCTGCAACACCGAAGATGAGCCATTTGGAAGGTTGTATTGGAGTAAGTTATCCATCTGATCACATCTTCTAAACAAAATTGATCTGACATTTTCTAACAGAAGGAATGCCATTTGTGGGAACAAAGTCATAGTTGAGGGACTGACATTTTCGAGCTAGGAAGCTATTATCATTGTAAATAGTATTCCCACACCCAGCACCCAGCTTCATGCTTTTCACATGTGAGGTATGACAATATATTTTGGTGCTGCAATCGGCTGGTTCTCTGTGAGATGGCCGCACCACCTCATCCGACCGATTGTACCACAGTCGGCTTGTGATTGCAATTGCGCGAGACTCCTTACTTGTGCTCTCTTTGTCTTTAGTTCTCAGTGTTGGAATAATCTTACCTGTATTTGATATTCTGGACATGCCGCTTCAAAGTCAAAGAATAAAAAACATGGAGAGAATTCTTGCAGCAACTGATTTTGCCGTAGAATACTCCGAAGTCAAAAATCCAAATGTCTGCAACTCCAAGAGGTCCGTAGTTCTTGAGACTTGCCAAAATCCGAATTGAGCTGTTTGAAGACAACCATTACTTGTGCAAAGGCAAAAACCTAATAATAAGTAACATCGTAAGTTAACTGTGGAAGTATCTATTATCTACCCTTCATACTGAGATTGACAGGGAACTGAGGAAGCCTTACTGAAGCTAAAACCAACACAGCAGCATCTCGATGGAAATTTCGAAAACCAATGAAGACACGCAAGATGCAACTCAAAGTAAAATAAGTGAGCGATAAGGCAGCAGTAATCCATAGAAGACCCCCACGGTCTGTCTCGTCCACGGCAGCATAAGTCATGGGTTGCAACTCGAAGGCATTCAAAAGGTAAGTGTTCGTTGTCATTAACCTCATTCCACTTCACTTGCATTCAGTACTGATAAATTTTAAGGCTGGATATGTTGCTGATATCCTCTTCATGCTTGCCCTTTGCTGTGCTAAAGCTTCCGTGGCTTGGTTCACTGCCCGCTTAAGTCCGGATTTGAAGCACCAGTATATTTGCACAGGTCTCTTGTACAATATGAATGAAAGCCCGTTGCCATAATATATCTCCTTAACAGAATAGACCGTTGCCTAATTCACCACTACATTAGTATTAATGGTCTCATTGCGCAGTATTTACAAGGTGCACTTTATTTCCAATTGTAAAGTAGCTTTCGGTCGAGTTATCCTCCGTGGCTAACGTATATAGACCATTACTAACGCCGGGGATTTGGGCTGTATATCTACCCAAAGCTGACAATATCAGTTACACAGAATCATGCCCCGTTTCATTAACCTGGTATATATAGTTTTTTATTACATATAATGAGGTTGAATTTGATGGATTCCTAACTCGGCTAGCCTAGTAAGTTTGGGTCATCTTGGAGTGTTATGGTTATTATAGGCTGAAAGGTATTGATAAAAACTTAAGTAGCACCGGCTCGTAAAGACTTATAGATCTGAGACTACGGCAGGAGATGCAACCCTTTACGTGAGTAGTGGCAGTGACCAGATGTCAAAACATATAATGGTGTCACGATCGTTGTGATACTCTTTGTGTTACGGTAACATTAAAAGGACCGAAAATTACGTATTTAGCACTACGAAAGCATATGCACGAAAGATCGGAACAGGTAGGTTAATGGCCACACAATTTAAACTCGAAATACTTGGGCACGAAGCTTAGGAATGTTTGTTATGTATAGTTTATTGCTCTTATTGTGATAACTACTGGATTGGGAGAATTTTGGTTCAGTCTTTAGAGACCGAGTTAAGAATGAGCTGTCTACAGATTGATTGAATGACTTATTTCATGACAAACTATTTTAGTTGCAACACACTTTTAAGATAGGATCGAGACCATAGAATGTTAAACATAATGCTCGAACCTAGTAATATCAAATGATGATAGATTACAGGAGCTTTGCGTGCTCTGACATAATTTTATTTAGCCCCGCTCTCTGAACACAGTTGTCAAAATGGAAACTCCTTGCCAATTCATCAAGCTCTTCTATACTCTTTCCTTTGAAACGTTCTGCAAACTCCATTTGTAAACTGTCGCTCAAAAACGTTTGTAGTACTGCTCTATCAAGATGCCTCTGCAAATCCCAGTTTGAAGGATATAGATCTTTAGCAGTAGGAGATACCTTATCAATCCACTCCAATAGTGGCTTCATTACAGCTTCTACCTCTTGTGATGGATACTTCCCCCATGAATCGAGCTGAAGCCGTTTCTTTTTTTCTAAGAATGGCGCAATTAACCTATTCCAGGGTGATTCTGGGCTTGTGTGAACCATTCCCTGCAGACCAATATCCTTATACAGCCAGATCGTCCAAGGAATCTTAGCTTCGTCATAAATTCTCATCTGTTGTCCAAGTAGGTTGTAACGATCCTGGTTAATTTGGTCCGCGTTAGGTTCGTATTTCGGATTGGCGTACACTGGACCGAACTCCCCATTCCATATCGGTACCTTGTGTGTTCGTTGCCATTCGGACTTTCGTTCGAACTGTTTTGCTAGGATCTCTTTCTCCTTTTCAGTCCCCTTATAAGGACGACCAGTCGGGAAGCCCATCATACTGTAATCATGGAGCGCATAGACACAATTGGGCAGGACTTCATCAAAGCCTTTAAACTCCATAGCGAAAGTATTACCATCAAGCCACAGGATATGATCTGGATCGACTTTTCGAACTGCTGCCTCCAGACGCTTATAAAATGCCGGTAGTCTGACATGTTTTGGATCACAAGGTTCATTAATTGGATTATAGCCAGCAATCCAGGGATTTCCTTTATAATGAGCAGATATCTGTTCCCATAACCAAATCGTTCTGTCTTGATGGTCTTTGTAATCCCAAAATGCAGCGTAGGAAGTAGTGTTATCCGCATGCCAACCAGGACCCTGACCTCCAGGTAATGTGTGCATATCAAGTATTGTGTAAATACCCTCATTAATACACTTTGATAGATTAGTAGCTACTTACCACAATAGAAGATATGCTCACTAGGTTAATCACTCTATCCAGATGCTTAAACCCTTCCTCTTTCAATACCCTCGGATCCATGTCATCTTCGAAGTGCCGGTAATTGAATGGGATTCTGATGCAATTTAAACCAAGGCTTGCAAAGTATTTGGCGTCTGCTTCAGTGAAGAAATATTCCAACCAACGATCAAAAAAGAAGTCATATTTCTCCTGCCCGAGAACTTCCAGCATAGCAGCACGATGATTGGATTCGTGACCTGGAAAGCCGGTTATGAAGTTTTCCATGCTAGATAGAATTAGCATTAAGCTAGGATAGTATGATATTAATATACTTTAGCCACCCACCTAAGCCCGCTCCTCTCAAGATGACCTTGTTGCCTTTTGCATCTACGACATCTTCCCCTTTCACACGGAGGATTCCAGTAGCCATAACTGCTTACTGAGTTACTGATAATAAGTACTGGCGAGACTTAAAAAGTTACCCNAAAAAAGATCACATTAGAAAGTTAAGAGTGTGATTCCGTCCAACATAATATTTATATGCGAGAAGATCCAAATCAGATAAGCCCGCCCCAGATTTTTTTTAGTTAAAAATCCCCTCCATCTATTTACCCGCATAGCCCTTTGCTTAAAATTTCAATTAATATAGCCGGGCCAATCGGTGGACTCTAAATTCTAATGACATGGTAGTCCAAAGATGGGGTTGCCAATGTTCCTAGCGGATGCTTGCCAAGTTATAGTTATGTAGGTGCAGTGTGTACTATGAGTTGAGTTGAAGGGTGTACTTAAACTCAACTCAAGTCTATAACNAAAAAAGTCTAAGATAGATTAAATTATAGTGTGTCCAGAAAATAATCTTATATCTTGGAATCAACATCGTGTTAGTGTTGTCTAACATCAATCAGTAATTGCGTCGGCGTAACTTTCAAAGGCCATTAGTTACCAAGCCCGCCATTATGTCATCGAAGACCGGGAAACAGACGGCACGCTCCCGAGCCCCATATCCCCAAAGTCCTCCTTCGACTAGAAAGTGCTGAATACTCCGAGGCTCTCGCTTACAACGCGATTACACGACTTATCGAGGAAAACTGGCTGAATGAGCTCACTCTACATCGTCGCTCAGGAGTGTCACGCAATGCCGGGGTGATCCGCATCTTACTACAATACCAAATAAACAACGGAATGCGACGAGCAAGACATTTACTGCCTGAGGGATTCCACTAGTATTCTTTTTTTTTCAGGCTATTGAGGATGACTTTGAGAGGTAAGTGAGTTAGAGATTACGCTGATAATAGCTGCGCATGTACTGATAGTTTGCTATTAGCCGACCTCAGGGACAGTTGGGCTAACGGCACGCTTTCGTTGACTGAACGCTCTTTGAGATTTTTTGTCTCATAATCATAGCTTGTAATTCATGAATGGTCTAACATTAACTTGACCCCTGAATATCTGATATGTAACATGGATTCCCTGTTTGACATATTCTCCAAAATAGCTACCTTCAACATAATGCAGCCGACCTCTCTATTCTTTCACTACGGGAATTGTTCCTACAACTTCCACATCGTCAATTAACTTCAACACATTTCTACCGTCTCCAACATGCACGCCATCTGTATGTATCATGCCATCAAAAATTTCATCCACCTCTTCCAGGGCTAACCCCTTCGTTTCCACAAACCAGGACCAGATGATTCCACAAATTACCACGTCCCATGCAGCATTAATGGCGTAGTATCGCCAACCAATATTGTCAATAGCGATTGGTGTCGTGTACTGGTTTAGAAAACCGAACGCGTAGCAAATCATCTGCCCGACAGCAATTCCCTTTGCTCGTTGGGTGTAGTTCAAGACTTCAGCCGGATAAACAAATGTGAGAGGATTGAAAGCAAAGGCGTATGCCCCTGAAAATAGGTATATCATTGCTAGATTGGCGTAAGATGCTGCAGTGTTAGACCCGTCACCATAAAGTGCGGTCAAGATGCAGATAAGAACAAGTAACAATACCATGAGGCATGAAACTCCAACTATATTTATTTAGAAGGACTGTTTCAAAATGTTGTATATGGTATATGAAATTCAAGACTTACAAAGCATGGCCTTTCTACCTAGTCGTTCTATAGCGAAAGACCCACTAAGAGCACAGAAGAAGCTAAACACGTTGATACCAATGTTCACAACCATTTGTGTATGAGTAGCAGTTATTCCAGCATTATCGAACACTACGCCTGCATATGAACTAATAAGAATTAGTAGGAACAATTCATATCTTCGATTTTCACAGGCAACTTACGAAACAATATTGCTACCAGTAATTTGGTCAAATATATTAAGAGCAATAACGATGCCAAATCTATGGAGATTTGATTCTATCAGAGGCAACGTTAAAATGAAAGATCATCGTAATGATTGAGGAATCTTACTCACTCGGAAAGAGTAGCGCTTTGAAGCTGTTCGGCGCTGATCGCTCAAAATGAAGAGTATCGCGAATTTCCTTGAATTCTGCCTGTACAAGTGCATTCCCAGCATCCCCATTCCCATGAAGCATAACCAGAAGATTAAAAGCTTCCTCATCTCGATCCTTAGAAAGGAGCCATCTCGGACTTTCGGGCATAAAGGGTAGTAGTAGGAGACTGAATATTGACGGGACAAGTTGTCCCTTAATAAAGTCAGCAACTCCAGCCTTTGGATTCTTAATATTGATAGGACTTACAATAGCTAGACCTCTCCAAGCCCAAGTTGACTGGTATCGATAAGTTGCTAGTGAAATACAAGAGACAATAATCGCAGCGAAATACCAGATGGCCATGTACATACCACCCAGAAAACCTCTATTCTTAGGGTGGGCCATTTCCATCACCCAAACAGGTGCAGCGGTTCCGTTAACAGTAACTGATATTCCAAGCAAGATTCTTCCAACTAAAAAAGCTGCTTCTTTTGTTGCCGATGCCTGGATTGCTACTGCCACAAGCGTAATTACAGCTGAGGCGGCGATGCCCATTTTACGGCCCCACCTGTCACACATTTGACCTGCAAAAAGCCCTCCAACTACAGAACCAGCATTGATCATTGCCACATTCAAGCCGAGTAGGTTATTATCAAGATGAAAGTCTAGGAGTTGTTAATAATGAAACAGATAAAGCTCTATGTGAACTTACAGTCAGTATATTGTTCTACTAAGTTCAGGTTGTTCATCATGCTTTGATCGTACCCTTGAGTACAGCCATTGAAAACAGCAGTCAAGAGTACCAATGTCATTACGATCTCCCCTTTGTTAGGCATTGTAGTAAGTGCCCTCGATTCTTTGTTCGACAGTAGAATTGGAATTAGAGAATCCGATATGTCGTGTGAAGGACTTGTATATTAATTGGAATATCAGATGTTATCACATAAGAGTAATATTAATAATCTCCTTAAATCTCAAGTGTTGTGGGTAAATCATGAGGGTTGTTTAAGCTCGATACCACGGAATCCATATTTGTAAAATCATTTATACATCCGGTTTATTTAGAAAGAGCCTTCGGTGATATCTTATATTTTATCTTATGTTACAAAGATGCGTCACTGCCATTTCCCTCTTGCCTTATTTATCTTCTAGTGATATGGAAAGTCTTTGTGTGATTGGTCAGATTCCTTGTCGGAGGAAAATGGACGGGTAATTCTCTAGTGCACGGACGAGATAAGTATCTCACCCGAGTGAGCAGTTTGATAAGTTTTATTGCCAAATTTGCTCCCCGGGCGAGATCTCCCATCCCGTCCGATGATGCGCCAAATAACGACGAGATGGAAGTGAGAATTCTCTTAAAATGACTTGGGAACCTAATTCTCTAGTAAAATGGCAAAGGTCTCAGAGTCTTATTATTTTGTGTTAGTTGTGCCCTCATACTCCATTCGATACCTCTATATTGTCTGATTAATTTTGGCGTACTAATAATATACCACCTTGATCATGCCTATATCCGTCGATGGGCCTCAGACAATTATCCTCACAAATGAGGAGCGTGATAGTGGCATCATTGGTGATAAAAAACTCTATGATGCAGTCGAAGCATTCTTTAAAGATGGATTAGTTGTAATTGAGAATGCCATTGATGTTACAATCATCAATAGACTGAATGAAAGAATGCTTCAAGACACGGAGAAACTTTTAAGTGGCGGAGGAAATGCACAATTCAAGTATGTTTTTTCTTCTAAGCCATTTATAACTTTGACAGCGCTGACCTACGAAGCCACCTGAATAAAGATCCTACAAACCAAGGTGCTGCGAAGGGTGGAAACTTGTCACAAGTGCCTCCAATTGAGAAAGGTGAGTCATGTAACTAGAAATTAGCTTTATATCTCAGCTATTTTATATTATCCCCTAAAGTTTTTACCCCTCATGACTGAGGCTCCAATGATTGTTATAGCTCATTAACAGTTATCTATTCATAGGGTGGTTCTTTCCAGAAATATACGGAAATAAACATGGCGCCAATATAATATCTCACATTCTTGGGCCTCATCCCGAAGTCCATTTTATCCGTTCTAATACGCTACTTGCCACAGATGATCGCCAGCTAGTTCATGCCGATATCTTATGTCAACACCCTGAACATCCATTTGGGATTGTTCTCAATACATTCCTCGTTGACGTTGGAATCGAAAATGGCACGACAGAGATTTGGTTAGGCACACAAAACACAAATATGGAATATCATCGCAAGGTGGGAGACCCATCAATTAGTGAAGATAAGTTGGAGGAAAGGAGGAAAGTTAGACCACCTTGCTATCCCAGCATNAAAAAAAGGCTCTATTGTTCTCCGAGATTTGCGGCTATGGTAAGTATCTCATGTCATCAGCTGGGTATCTGTCTTGAATATTCCTTTGATCCTTTGCTTATTGTTATAGGCATGCTGGTATGCCAAACCCAACCAATGAAACTCGAATTATGCTTGCCATTGTATATTATGCAGCGTGAGTCATCTGAGATATACCTGTGGCGGCGTGTGAACTAACGGTGCGTGTGACTAATAGCTGGTATAAAAATGGTTTGGCTACAACTATGCCCGAATCCCTCCGTCCTATTGTTGAGAACTTAGAAGTATCTTCCAAATCTAAGATTGCTGTAAAGTGGGTACCAGACGAAGGTTATAACTACCTAAATAATGAATTTAGTCGTAATTTCAGCTCGACGCTTACTCCGTGGATTTGGGAGGAAATTGAGAAGCTTGAGGAGACCAGAGGTTATTGAATTCGTGCGATTTCGTCTTAAAACTTTTAGATTCAAAAGTAGAAATTGGGCACAAAAAAAAAACTTTACTTAATTGTAGATGTATAGACTTGTGCTTTTAGATATAAACTCGAGGTCAAGTTTACTGGTATTGTCTCAATATAAAACAAGTAGTTTTCCCAAGTAGTGTGTGGGAAAATATTAAATCATACGTCTAGTAAGCTACTTATGTACGACCGTACTTACGTCTTGCGGTACGTGCATGCCAGGGGGGAGGGGTTGGTGCGCCGGATTCGGGGTCCGTTCGGGTCGTAGTGTGTACGCTTATTTATGAACCCACTCCAACGTTCTACAACCTCAAATTTCTTTTCCCTACAAATTAGAAGATTATCGTGATTGGTAGTACTCTTCAGTATGAGTGAAAGTGATGCTCTCCACTATCAGAGCTTGACACCGCGTATCACACAACGTCAGCCACTGTCCTGTCGAGGTAGGATCGTGACATATTGGTGAAAGTTATATATACTAAACATTTAATCAGAGTGTACTCGGCGTAAAATCAAATGTGATAAGCAGATTCCTTGCTCGCGTTGCCGTCGTATGGGCGCCCGATGTATCAGAGAAAGAGTGATGGTCAGTAGCGTTGCTGCCAGGCATGGTCAAGAGCTCAGCTTCCTAAAGCAGCTCGAGAAAAAATTGCGTTCTCCTAAAGTTAAGATCATTGATATATCAACCGAAATCAGCCAAAGAATTGCTGCTATACAGGACGGGAAAGCCAAACCCTCCGAAATATTCCCAGCTAGCAAACAGTATAGCAGGGAAGATCTCGCAAATTCATTGCCAGTTGAAGTCTTAGACAGCAAAGTTATTAGAACCGGCAGAAATGGTTCAGATAAGGTACCTGAATATGCTGCCACAGTTACGCTGGAGAGCTTAGCTTGGGGTCGCCATTACGGAGCATGTTATCCTCATAGACACTGCAACTGTTACAGCTACAGGAGTCCGTCCGAGATTATATCAATCAGCAGTGATTTATCCAATCTTCCACCAGGTCTTGCCAATCAAGTATTTACCAGTCAAGTTACGACCATATTAAAGGACCCCAATTTATTGCCTTCTATATCAGACTCTACTAAGCTAGTGAATTTCCATATAACACATCTAGCATGGCATCACGGCACTTTACATGCACCTACATTCTTAGAGCAATGCGAGATATTCTGGAGCACGGGGAAGCCTCCCCATTCTCTCTGGGTGGCTCTATATTTGGCTGTTCTCAGTGTAAGTGTTCTTTGAATCTCCTAATTTGAGGGCAAGCTGACATATTAGAGCACAATGTGGTCAATTCAAAATAGCATTATACATCAGCGAGCACTATCTATATGTAAGCTGCTCAAATGCTATTCTACCAACAATTGATATTAATGAAATACGAAGTTGTAGAAGAAGATGCTCCACGGAATTTGTTCCTAGCTATGGTGGAGACGCTCTACTCTGAAAAGTTCCTAGAGTATGTATCGAGTAAGTTTAGTCTGTGATTTCTACTTGAATTCGTTAGTTCATTTCTATAGTGTATTCCATTCAGGCAATCGCAATATCAACCGAAGTCGCCCACAATCTTGGTTTGAGTGATCTGAATGCGACCCTTGTTGCCGCTGGCATCCGACTCTCGCAGTGTATTGGTCTACACAAAATCATAGCCCTTCCGCCATCAGAAATTGAGACCACCGATCGTTGGCATGAAACTGTTGAGAGAGAACTTGGCAAACGAATATGGTGCCAGCTCGTAATACAAGATCACTTCGGTCTCTGCTTCACAGATTCCTATAGTAAGTTTTGATAATGAAACTCTGTAGCTGTTTTTCACCTGTTTAGATATTAATCCTAAGCATTGCTTAACCGAACTTCCGAGGAATTGTGATGATTATGATCTCAAAGAAAGGGGTGACAATATTCCAACTATCACTTCATATATTCGAACCCTTGCTCATAGTATGTCGATTGGATTATCTTAAAAAGATATTCTATTGATAAATAAACAGTGGCAACTCTCGTACCACGACTGTTTGATGAACTTGGGCCATTATGGAGTCGAAAGCCGCTTCGAGAGCAATACCAGGACGTCATTAACGGTGATAGGGAGATGCGATGTCTAGTAGGTGATATTCCATCCTTCTTACTCCGGGAAGACACAACCGAGCAATCATTGAAAAAACCATGGCTTGACATTGCACGTCGAAGCCTTGCTATTACTGCGGCCGAAAAGGTTAGTTAGTCACCACTGATAAGTCTTACATGTTTGACCAATCCTGGTAGATTATATTAATTCACCGGCCTTTCCTTTTTCCTTCGTTCCAGACTGCGCGTTACCCACATACTCGATCAACATGCGTCGGTGCTGCAACAACCATTGTTAGGGAGTATGCGAATATCGTTGCTGCAGACCATATATCACTCTGGACTCATACTGCCTACTGTGTTACTGCTTCTATAGTCTTGTGTCTTCAGTTATTATATCCTCAAAATGATTTACCAGACCAGAACGGTGGAGAGAAGGTAACCCTAGCACAAATAGAACAGAAGTACTGTGATTTGGTCAGCACTACACGCAAACATCTTGCCAATCGCCGTGGGGACGTAATTGCGACTCGTGGCGTCCGGTTGATTGATACAATATTATCAGTCGGTGGTTTTGGGAGCCTTGGTCGGATATCAGAGGGCGTGTCAATAGGACAGAGTTCTAGCCAAGACGGTGCCCCTAATGTTCATATTGATCTTCGAGAGGTCGTAGCTCAGTTTTTAACAGAAGATCAAACAAAATTCGACCTCTCTGTGGAAAGGTGGGATTATACTACAAATGTTGAACTACCTCTAGATATGGATGTGGTAGATGTTGACTTTGATACTTGGTTTGAAGGGGTGTTTGGAGAGCAGGGTATTTAATAAACTAAATTAGAAGTCATTTTGCTAATATATATATATGTTCGCAAATATAATTCTGAGAAATAAATCATTACGCGAAGGTAAAACTCGAAGCTTTATTGATAATCGTCTTAAATGAAACTTATTCTTGCTCATAACCAACCAGAAGAGTGTTAACTAAGGTGTCTAAGAACTTAGTTGCGTCTATAGCCCTAGCAGCTTTAATCTTAGGCAAATGAGACCATTGAAACTCTACCCTCTCTCTCCGATCAACAATTGTCTGACCAAGGCTCAAGCTACTCTGCGTTTCCACTGCAACCTTGATCTCTTCGACCTCTATAATTGAATAATCTATAGCAGCCGCTACGGCAACAGAATCGATTAGGCAACACCACGAAGCAAATTGCCTAGATTCAGCAAAGTCCAACAAGTTCAGTAATAGTTTGACGGCTGGGGATTTCAGCAATCCTTCGCATAGCTTCTGACGGTGATTTGGAGATAGCTCAATGCTAGGAAGCGTGACGATATCTAACCCCAGTGCGGTCAAGTTGAAGCCTGCATTGAAAACTATACTAGCAGCTTCAGGATCGACGTATACATTCCATTCGCTCACAGGATTATCCCCAGTTGCTCTCACGGTGCTTTCTGAGTTGAAGCCAAATGATCCACCGATGAAAAGCACTTCGGTAACCTTGGTTGGAAGAGAGGGATCTTTCATAACAGCCAGGGCAAGATTCGTCAAAGGACCCAAGCAAATAATAGTCAGGCCTTTCAATCCTGCCGCGGTTACTACCTCTTTGTGCTCATTTACCGTGTCGATAATCAAGTCCGGGGCGAATTGTCCATTTTCCTCAAGTCCTCCCGTATTGAGAATTCCTAAACCTCCTAGACCATCAGAGCCGTGGAAGAAGGGGTCCCGTGGATATGGTCTAACTAGAGGTTTCAATGGACCACAAGCAACCGGTATATTTCGAGCTTTCGGTAGATCAGATAAGTGGAGAATCCTGCGAGCATTTAATGAACATCTGTCTGCTAATAAGTTGCCCGAGACAGTTGTTATGGCTTGAATCTCAAGCTCTGGATGGTTGAGAGCAAATAAAAGAGCGACCGAGTCGTCTATTCCCGGGTCACAGTCAATTAAAACGTTCTTCATGTTCCGAAGATTGGGAAAGACAGGCTTCTTCCCTGTCCTCGGTATTTTAGAGCAGCGCTCTNAAAATTCAGCGCAGTATAAAATATGGAAAAAAAATTTAATGCTTCCTATCTACCAGATACGATTCGAAAGTGGTGTAGCTATACATTTAGAATAATAATTAATAACATCAAAGGGACTGTAAGGGCTAGAACAGATGGAAATGGGCTGCCGATATCTGCGGGTGAGTTTGAGTTGCTCGGCCGAATTTCCGATTTAATGGTTCCTATCACCATCATCAGATCGATAAGACCCAGTATCATAATGTGGTTTACAGTCTATTACTCCAAAATGATAGCATTTAGATTTGGATTTAAATTTACGGACATCTCCGATCTTAAGTTTTATTTTCTAAGTTTGAAACTGCACGGCAGAGAAANTTTTTTTACTGTTAACAAAGTATAGAAGCCTCCGTATATACTCACAAATTCTTCTCGCATCTTTATTTTATTTCTTAAGTTATAAATCGTGTATCAAAAACTCTTAACACAAATGACTACGCTCGCAGCTGGGAAAGTGGATGTCCGCAAACGTGTTTGGGAATCTCTATACAAAGTCGCGCTTCCGGACTCCCGCCACCACTATGATTTCAGTAGCTTCATCGCCGATTTTGAGGGTTCAGACAAAGCCATAGAGCGACTCACCCAGCTGCCTACTTATATTAACAGCAAAGTCGTTTTCATCACACCAGATAATTGCTTAGAAAGCCTACGTTTGCAGGGGCTCAAGGATGGGAAAATAATACTTGTTACAACCTACGCGATCCTTCGAGGCTTTTGGGTACTAGATCCGCAGTATATTGCTCCTTCCAATTATGGTTATGCAGCGATGCTTGATGGAATGGAACGCTTCGGGCAACCTATAACACTGTCTGGTATTGTTTCCAGGGGGTGGTATATCCCTTTCATGGTTACAGGTACTGGAGCAATTAATCTCCGAGGAGTACGCTTTGGCAAAGGCCACGGATTCTTTGACCTCGAGTGGGCAATGCTATATTCTCTAGGCGTTGTTGATCAAAATACAATTACGGTTGGAGTAGTACATGATTGCCAAGTACTGGAAGAAGAATTGCACCGGGAAGAATTCGACACCGTTTGCGACATGGTGGTTACTCCGACAAAGGCTATTGAGGTTGAAGGAACTGTCAAACCGACGTGTGGGATCCTGTGGAAACTCCTACAGCCAGGGATGCTAGCAGAGATCCCGCCGTTACAAGAGTTGAAATCAATGAATATAAATATCGACTCTTAGAGAGTTTTTCCAGGGATGGCTTGTATATTTATTAGAACAAGTCTAGAATTCAGGACGGCCGAGTCTATTACAGTAGAATAGGATTGCAATGGAGAGAAAATGTACATAATGGCATTAACTTCTAGCCTTGTTCAAATTTTTAATCATGCTTATAAATTAACATCAACTCAACTTTATATCTCCCACTCACTTCACTGCTGGCATCATTTGTAGCATGCTGGAAGGATCGTTTAGTATATGTAGGCGTGCGGGAAACTTTTGTGGGATTGCTATGGGATATCTGGTAGAACTTGATGGTGGGTGATAATTAATCATCAACCATGCCCAGTCTAAGCATTTTATTTTATTTGATGGTTGTTACTCTAATTGTGTTCCTAGACTTAAGAGGTATTGCAAATAATCTTATTGATTGAGCTAGGGTCAATTCATGGTGAGCTCGATTTTGGTTGGCAGACATTTGTAGATATGTTGGAATTAAACGAATTACGACTAATTGTAATTTAAATCAAATAATATGCTATGCCTTTATATTTCCTCCCTCTGCTCAGACTTCTTGTCAACTTCACTCGAGAACAACAACATTAAAAGTGGACCCGGAGGGCGGAGAACTGTATAGTAATGGGTTATTGTACCCATTAAGCTGAATTTTGCGATACCGTTCCTGGTTATATTTGTCTAGGTCTTTGATGGCTGTAGAGTACGCCGTCACGGCTGCTTGACATCCAATCACCTTCGATTCACCGCGGGAATCACGAAGGACTCGACGCAAGATCTTCCCAGTGGGATTTCGTGGGATACTATCCACGAAGATCACTCTATCAACGCCTTTGTACCGAGCTAAACGCTTTCCCAGGAATGTCTTAATATCCTCTTCTTGTAGACTGTCTTGGGCCTTTACGACGAATGCGACCGGGACCTCTTCGGTACCGTCTTTACCTGCAACGCCAATGACAGCAGCATCGGCAACGAGATCGTGCTCTTGCAATGTAACTTCGATCTCAACCGGACTCACCTGCCAGCCGCGAACTTTAATCAGGTCTTTCGTCCGATCCACCACATACCACTTCTTGTCTCGTACGAAGCCAACATCTCCTGTACGAACCCAGCCGTCTTGTGAGAAGGCTGCTGAAGTGGCAGCATGATTATTCAAGTAGCCCATCATAGGGTGGGTGCAGTGGATATGAATCTCGCCTTTGACATCCTCCTCCGTAATGATTCTACCATCTCTATCTACAATCCTACGGGGAACAGACGGGTTAGTGCTATTTTCACTGCGCGTAGAGAGGGTATAGATGCTACCGTAACTTCGTTCCCGGAATAGGGTGTCCAACGCTGCCTGTACCATCTCGGCGACGGTCCTGCCACGTTGTTGTTGCCCATCCTACTTCAGTCATGCCGTACACTTGTTCAATCCTCGCGAGTGGAGGCAACTTAGCATAGAGCTGTTGCTGCATTCCATCCGTGGCACAGGATCCTCCAACGTAAATTCTTTTAATCGACATCAGTTGCGAGTTATTTGCAGCTTGTGCCAGTGTCATCAACAGCGGAGGAACCACGATGATGTGTGGAATTTGGAATTTCTCTATCGCATCAAGAAACTGTCCTGTTTCAAATCGCGGCATGATGTACGCTGGGATGCCTTTTCGCAGAGGTAGAGGATGTTGGACTGGAATGGTAAACACGTGGAAAGGAGGAATTGAAACAAGAGTCGAAATGTTATACTCAACATCCGAGGTTTTCAGCTGGAATTCAGCTTGTGAGACAAGGTAAGAGTGTGAGATTACTGCCGCCTTTGGGAGCCCGGAGGTTCCGCTGGTCGAAACATACGCGGCGGGCGTGTTATCAGGATGGTTTACTTGCTCCCAGTCCTGTTCTCCACATACGAGGAGCTGATCCCACGACTGTTGATTAGCGGGTACGTCCTCATTGTGGAAATTCAAGACAAAGATGTTGGATTGAGGAATTCCACAGGAGTTTGCGGCAGCGAGCGCGGCATCCAGAGTCTTGGGGGATGTGAGAAGGAACTTCGCTTGAGTTATTCGAAGGTGATGAACCAGCTCGTGTGCTGTGTAGCCTGGATTTGCACCAGTGAAGCAACCTCCGGCTCCAATGATTCCGAGGAAGAGACTGGTGTAGTAGATCTAAAGAATCATAAGAAAGAAGAGCAAGTAAGACCTCAAGTCGTAATCTTACATCGTTAAGGCTCACAACACATACACAGTCATTCGTCTTGAGACCGTGTTGCTTGAGCCCACTCACAAGTTGGCGGACGTGAGTCCTGATTTCAGCGGCGGAGAGAGAGCGTGTTGAGTCGCTGGGATCTATATATAGCTGCAAGGAGTAAGTGTGCTGTCTAATTGTGGTGATTGTAGGTGTGGCACGTACGGGGTTATCTTGAGGATATGCCCGGTTCTGGAAGCTCCACGAGACAATGTCCATTATTGGCGGCTGAGTGAGAGTATAATATAGATCTTAGGGATGTTTGGATATATGTAGAGATATTCAAAATCAAGACTCGAATATGACCTCTATATACTTCTCGAGCAAAGCGCTATGGTGAGTAGCCAACAACTTCTCACAGTATGCCGAGTCTGAGTTCTGACAGTTAATTACTGCATGGTGAATAGGTAGATATTTTAGATGTCCTCAATGCAGTCTATTTCCGTACATACATAGACCTGCGCCCCCCTCGGTGCAAGTGGCAAAGCTGTTATCGCCGTTGTCGCCGCACAATGGGAGAAAGGCACTATGAAGTCAATAAAAGGATCGCGCCAGCATTGGTCTTTTGCGATCCCGCTCTGCTGCAATGCTGTGGCTCAGATTAACACGAAAGGCGATTCCAAGGATCTGTCTGGCCAAAAGTGAAGTTGTCTTCATGCGCGATCTAGTCGCTGCATGCCAGATCAACTTGATGCGACTGGTGGAAGCCAGAGACAAATGCTGCATAATCCCGTTGCTGGCACCATCTTGGGCGCCTCAGCTCAATTATCCACACCTACCATTCATCTACGGTACTTTGGGGTACATCGTGTGATTTCAGCCCTGTACAGTGCAGCTCAGTACACGATAGATATTGTAGCCAAAATTTGATATCCCTCCTGCTTGTTGTGCGTAGTGCAACGCTGAATCGGAGCAACTAGCCACGAGGAACTGATATCTTTGTGTATCGTGCTGCCAGAACCTCGAACTGCAGGGTATTCAGCACCTACATGGAGCTGTACGTAAGGACCGTCCAGTTTTGATTTACAATGCTGAGGTTGATGAGGTGGCTCCCGCTTCGATGGGATTCAACTGCAGCTTATTCGCAAGCTGGCTGAGCGCTGATGTACGGAACAGCTTGGCAGGAGTGGCCACCTTGACGCTGTTTGACGTACTGCCGGCCGAAAAGTCTCCCTGCAAGGATGAGAGCACTTTTGCCGGCTTGCGATGATTTGCTGACAACCCGAACTCCCCTCTGAGCTTGAATATTGCTTCCTTTTTGAGGGCTGCGGACACTGGACAGGCGCCGTCTCCGACTCTGGTGCGTGAGGCCCAGCAGTGATCGCAACTTCAATCGCACCGGTTTGGAATCTGCCGTTGTTGTATTGCACATCTGAACAGCTGATGGAGTACAGTTCCTTTCCACCTTACCCTAACTTACTGCTTCAAAATATTCACCTCGGTCTATAAAAAGTTTCAAGTTCAGTTGATATGGATCTCATTAGGAAACCGTCTCGAGCTCTATGGAGGCCAATTTCCACGGGAAAAGCTCTCCCTATATCCCATGCGCCGATGCACCACCGAGAAGTTTTGTCAATGAACAATTCTATTGTCGATGTAAAGGAGGTAGAACTCCCAGAAAAGCGAAGTCACAAATATCTCCGCCATGCCAGACATACTTTCTTCAACGTCTACCGGCGACTTTTCAGTTTAGTCTTCATTCTCAATATCGTTGGCCTTGCTATTCTCCTCTCTCGCAACTCGCACTGGTATTCATCGCCACCTCTAGCTGATTTTGCTACGGCAGCTTCAGCGAACATCATGGTTGCACTCTTAATAAGGCAGGACTACATAGTTAATGCCTGCTTCAAGCTCGCCTGGACCGTCCCACTATCAGCCCCTCTCCGGCTTCGCCGTATACTGGCGAAGGTGTATGAGTATGGCGGCGTGCATTCTGGGGCCGCCTTCTCCTCTGTCGTCTGGTTCTGCTTACTTACGGGGTTCTTGACTCGAGAATATGTCATCAACCAGATCCGTGATGCCGGCCTTATGATATTCACCTACGTCCTCTTTGCGCTATTACTATCACTAGTAATAACAGCATATCCACGAGTCCGCTTCCTGTCACACAATACCTTTGAAAACGTCCACCGCTGGGGAGGCTGGTTCTCGCTGGCTCTTTTCTGGGTGGAACTTGTTCTCTTTGCCCGCATCCAAAGACGAAAGCCAAGTGCTGAGAACCTAGGCATAAGTTTGATTAAGCTGCCTGCATTTTGGTTCTTGCTCGTGTCATCCCTCCACGCCATTCTTCCCTGGCTGCGATTTCATAAACTTCCTGTCCGTGCAGAAAAGCTCAGCAGCCATGCCGTCCGCCTACATTTTAATGAGCCTGTTCCACTATTTGTTGGAATTCGCATTTCAGATGCTCCTCTAAAGGAATGGCACTCGTTTGCCTGCATTCCGTCTCGTGATGGTGGGAAATCAGGGGGGAGTGTCTTGATCTCTGATGCAGGCGACTGGACCCGAAAGACAATCGCTAATCCGAGACCCTATTATTACGTCAAGGGTATACCGGTGACTGGCGTTCTCTGCATGGCACGAATATTTCGGCGAATCGTGATCGTCACGACTGGTTCTGGAATAGGCCCTTGCTTAGGGGTGATGCAAGACATCCCACAAACTTTCTGTCGTGTGATCTGGAGCACTCCAGATCCGTATCGAACTTATGGTGAAGAGATCATTCACTCAGTCCAAGACGTCGATCCTAATGCAGTGATCTGGGATACAAGACTACGCGGACGACCTAATATAGTGACATTGGCATATGGGATGTATAGAGAGATGGACGCAGAAGCAGTTTTTGTCATCAGCAACCCGAAGCTGACCCGCAAGGTTGTATATGGACTAGAGAGTCGAGGTATCCCGACCTTTGGCCCGATTTGGGATTCGTGAAGAGAGGTTAGACTGCATTTTGGAGTATTATTGGAGCGGAGGACAGTTGCTCATTCTTGTCCTACGGAACGGAATGTAATGATAATGAATTCCCGTTCTAGACTATTATGAGAATGATCTGAGCTCTTATTAGAGAATATAACTAAACGTTTACAAGATATAATTATGAACAATAGAAAGTCTTATAGCTTTTAATTAATTGATTAATTATAGTAGGGATAGGAGTAAGGATATATTTTCTAAGGTGACAATGGTGGAAGTTATAGCTTATTGCTTCTATCTATGCCTGCGCTTCAAACTCCTTGGTAAAAGCCCAAGTCGTATATCCATCAACCTGGCCTTTATTATAGAACTTATTACGGTCATAAGGCGTAAACGGAATCTTCTCTTTAACCCTGAATACGAGATCCGGGTTCGAGATGAAGTACCTTCCAAACACAATAGCAACATTTTTGTCTTTGTACTCCTCATCGACCGCCCTGTATGCAGAGTCCGTCCTAAAGCCTCCAGCGAGGAAAACAGGGCTCGTCTTTCCCCAAATATCCAGCAAAAAATCAACCGTATCAGTAGTCTCCACGTCTACACTTCCTGATATCCTCGGTTCGACAACGTGGAGGTATGAAAGCTTTAACTTCTTGAGCTCCTCAGCGAAGTAGCTAAACTGTGGTTGTGGGTCCGCCATCTTCATGCCCTGGTAAGTAGAGTAAGGGGATAACCGGATGGCTGTCTTCTCTGCGCCAATCGCAGCAACCACTGCCTTCGCAACCTCAACTCCAAATCGCGCTCTCTTCTCGACGCTTCCTCCCCAAGCATCTGTGCGCTTGTTTGACACGTCTTGCAGGAATTGATCGACCAAGTAACCATTCGCACCATGAATCTCTACACCATCAAAGCCAGCCTCAACAGCGTTCTTCGCAGCTTGGGCATACAGGCCAATGAATTCTTGAATCTCCTCCTCAGTCATAGGCGCTGGTTTTTCACCGCCTTCAACCGCAATGTCACTTGCGCTCTTGACCTCCCTTCCTGTCTCCTTCCTCAACTGAGCGGGATCAGCAGTTCGGCCGAGAGCCCATATTTGCATGTAAATGAACGAGCCCTTGTTATGTACTGTAGTTGTGACCATCTTCCAAGCTTCGATCTGTTCAGAGTTATAAATTCCAGGGACATTGCCGTCGCCGCCTCCTTGGGGAGCAATGAAGGTCGCTTCAGTGATGAGGAGAGTGCCGGGAACGGAGGCACGCTGGCCATAGTACTCAGCAACAATTGGGAGAGGGACGTGGTGTACGTCTGCGCGGAAGCGAGTGAGGGGTGCCATGACGATACGGTTCTTCAATTCGATGTTACCAACTTTCAAAGGTTGGAAAAGTCTGCTTGAGGACGACATAATGACGGTGTGTTAGAAGTTTCGAGAGGTTGTGGTAAGTCAATTGGAATATAGGAAGAGATTAATAGTTCACTCGAGAGCAGGTTGAGCTCCTTATGTACTTTACCTAGACGATTTTTTTGATATTCCAGATTGTTGAAGTTGCTGAGTACCGGTAAGATTAATAATTCACATAACCTTATTTCCGAATGGCTTGCGTAGTGGGGGGGCAGGCATCTCTTTTCGAACACTTTTGAACGGGACTTCCTTTCGGTGATACGCTATTTACAGATTATCTCCTAAGAAGGGATAATTAGCAAGTGCAGCCGGAGACGGCAGGTAGTAGCTGTCCGCGCCGCGATATTCTCTTGGAGTAGCCAGTAGACCCGGAGGCGGTCGCTGCCCGCGCCGTGATCTACTATTGCCTTGGACCAATAAGAAAATGGCTAAACATTTCTATTATTGCTAATACTAGGGAGCAGGAAAGTGAGGTCAAAAGTATTTAAACCTGGAAGACTGAAGGACTAATAGTTTCAATATGTGAATATCTTTTATTCTCATTTTTATTGCATCTTTACCTGTATCTTCTCTAATTGAATCCTTCAAATATTCAACACGCAACATGGCACAAATCCATTTTGGGTCCTTGGTATACGACTACCAAGCAATTGATATGGTCGGTCCGTTTGACTTACTAAATTCTGGGAGCAAGACTATTTTGAAAGCCTTGACAACCTTCATCCCGATCAGCGACGAGGTAATCGACCGTGCTCCCGATTTTGTATTCCACCATATTGGAATCACACTCGATCCTGTTCCACTGCTCACAAGTGGTCTGGTACTCAAACCGACTAATACAGTCGACGACTGCCCTGAACTCGACTATCTACTGATCGCCGGACCCAGTCTAGTAGACTTCAAAACACCACCAAAATATGCAGAATTCATTCGAAAACACGTGGCTGCTGGGAAAGTTGTGTTCACGAACTGCACTGGTGCTGCAGTTCTGGCCTCAACAGGAGTTCTGGATGGAAAGAATGCGACAATCAACAATATTGAATATCACTGGACTAAGAAAATGTATCCCAAAGTCAATTGGACCAAAGATAAGAAGTGGGTTATTGATGGGAATATCTGGACTGGAAGTGGAGCCGCAGCTGGGATGGATATGTTTGCCTACTGGCTGAAGGAGAAATTTGGCTTGGATATTCTCATTCTCGCAACAGCTGGCATTGATTATGAGCCTCGTAACATTGATGGGCTTTTCAATGTATTGCCGCAGAGGTATGATGCAAAGGGAAAACATATCTCAACACATGTTTTTAACTGAGGAGAATGATTTTCTGGCCGGCTGTTTTCATGCCACAGTCATATGAGAGTTGAGAATATCCTTAAATTATGTACTGATTAAGGATTATTAAATAAATATGCCATGCTGTCATCCATCGTCAAATCATTCCAAAGTTTTTCGTTCTCAATGGTTTGTATTTCCGCGGCTATACCGCTAGAGATACTCGTGTTTGTTGGTGTAGCCGGGAGATTCAGATCCGATGTTCCAGGACACCTAACCCTTTCATTTGTGGGCCCAGACGAAGGTGAAGTAGAGGGGAAAGTTTGGGTAGCTTTTACAGCTCCCAAATTATCATGAGCTATAATACCATCGCTAAATAGAGAAGGACTGTCCCTCGCCGCCATATACGAATCCTTCACATTCTCTAATATCGTAGGGAATATAGAAAAGAGATCATCAGTGTAGGTAGTGCCTAACGGAATCTGGGTCGTCTGCGTCGACTTGAGGCGGTTTAGAATTAAATTCAGATAATCTTCCAAATCCACAGTCTCCCGAGCGATGTGTACATTCCATCCAGGCACTTCCGAGAGCCCCAGTGAGAGTTTATAAAGCACAAAAAACGCTAGAATGATACGAAACCACTCTTCTAATGGCAAGCTATGGTACTCTAATGTAGACATGGTAAGAAAACAGTCAAGATATTCTTTGACTGCGTCGACGCATTTGATAAGGTTTGCAATTAGCGTTGGATGTGGTGCTGTGGCTGGATGGCCCTTATCTTCATTTCGAGCGAGCGGTCTTAGGGATTCGAACCGATAGACAAGACCCATTTCGTAAATTCTTATATTAACAGCGTGATATCTATTTTTTATGAGAGCTAGACAGAAAGCTTTTAGTGAAACTATAGGAAATTTAATGTGTTTGAGGTTTATTTATACCTGAATCTTGGATATTTACTGGTAGAGCATGTCTCCACTCTTCCAAATTCATCATTAGTCGCTCTGCATGAGTATGTGCCCGAGGACGGCTGTCTGTGGTCCTGTCGATTCGGTACAGGTCGCGTGCTTCTTCTACTACACGCTGAAGTTTAATTAAAGGGTATACTAGGTGATCCGTTTCAAATTCTGGGCTCTCTTGTAAAACAACAGCACATCCCATCATATACTGCGTGAAAGGCAGAATATTCGGCTTTCCTGTGAAAAATGAGATGCTATTTTGTATTTTGTAAGTTCGGTGCTGCTACGGCGGAACAAGGACTCCCTACATGGTAGAAAGATAATAGCAACCCAAAGTGGCGCGCCGACCTTCGTTACCCAATAACTCGATTGAACCTGCATTTTTTGAGCGTAATGAAGGATCGTGTAAGAGTAGGTCAGTGCGTTCCTCGAGTACATTGTCAACGCTTTCATCAAGACCAAGGTCGATTAGCACACTGATGGCGATCTGTAAGTATCGGTATATTTGTTGACTTCGTGGGATCAAGTGGAATTGAAACCTAAGCAGAAGTTTTAGTTTTCTAAATTCGATATCAAGTGGCTGCAGGGTTAGAATTTAAAGAAAGCTTTCCTACCACGTAAGATGAACAAGCAACCCTTGAAGAAGATCGAGGCTTCTATCTCCTGAGATGATGATACGATGTGCCAGAATCTCTTTAAATTCAATAGTAAGGGCTCTTTGAAGTTGAGGGTATCTCGACGAGGCGCTTATGATCACAGCAAGCAATAGAAACGGTCTCTCCGTAGTCATTGAAAGGCTTGTCCACTCGTTTCGGATTATTACAAAGGGACAATACGACTGCATTTTGCGGAATTCGTTCAGAAGGTGGTCTAATACGGCTGGAGGAAGCTCTAATTTTGTAAACCGGGTATTATCAGGGTTAGGAAGGGTATCTGGAGCACTTGTATACGCGTTAAATTTCATATTCCTGATCAAATCTGGACTTGATAATTCCTCCTCATCCATGTAGCCTGTAGGATCTTGAGGCTGCCCTTGAAAAGATGAAAGATAATCAAGATTTGTTGGTGGCTCAGAGCTTGAGATGAAGGATGTCTCTGCATTTGCAACTGTATTTGATCTGGAAAGGAGGTCAAGAATGCCATTGAGCTTGCCTTCGAGATCGGCAATTCGCCTGTTGAAGTTTCAATATTAGCCAAGTGAAACATCAAGTTTTCGCAAAGACTTACGGCTGAGCTCGCTGGTTGGCTTTGGCTGATCGCCTCGCTTTCGAGACAACGCATTGAAGATTCGATTTCGTACATCTGGAATACCAAGTAGAATTTAGTAGAAGGGGGGTTTTTATCTGCAGGCAGAATAATAGATCATAGATTGGAAGATATAAAAACAAGCATTACGATACTCTTCATNAAAAAAAAACACATTACAATATAGAGAAAGACTCACTTCACACACGGCCCTTCTTCGGCTAACCGAGTGCACTTCACTTTAAGCACGCGGCATTTATCACATGCTAGAGTTACAGACTTCGTCTTAGATTTGTTAGGGATTTGACTATGATTGTTCATCATTATGAAGTCTCTTTGCACAGATAAATCTGCTGGCAAATATATTGCCTAGCATTCAGCTCATGCCCAGCTCGCAATGTAGCGAAGAAGTTATCAGAATGCGAATCAGCTGGTGCGNAAAAAGAAAGTAATAATAAAATTGAATTAACTAAAAAAAAAAAGCTAAATTGATAAATGAAGAATAGCTAATGCAGTGGTGTGCCAAGCCCTGCTTACCTCATCTATGGTTGATTTATAATAACTAGCGTTCGGAGGGTATTTCCCGGTATTCCGGTATTACTAGCCACTCACGTGCCACTTCCCCACCAAACCATCAATTGCATCAACACCTTTATATATTCAACAAGCTTTGCTTGTATATTCAACTAATTATTTTTCAATTCACGTACGTCAAAAAGTAGCTAAAAAGCCACTTGCAGAACAAGAAAATAGAATCTTGCTTACTATAAATGCATTAAAAAACAATTAAATTACATCTAGAGGAGCTGTAACACGCTTGTAACTGTCCTTCATCACTTGGCAGTGTCACGTGATATGATAGCGGACCAAGAGACAATCAGAGAATGATATGTAGCTGGATAAGTGACTTGTAGTACTGAATTCATTATTTAACAATTTTGCACTCTTCTTTAAATCACGGGGTAAGTTGCTTCCTAAGCAAAGACGACTTCCACGACCAGTGCCAAGCACCTCGGATGTGCTGGCGAGTATTGAGTTTCGCGCAATTGCGAATTGTAGTCGGCGCTAGCATTGGGGAGCGACATTGTCCGTTCCCTCAGTTCGTCATTCTCCACTGCGACTTGATAAAATTGAATGTGATATCAGACATCCCATTATTATTGATCTCGTAGGAGACAAAACTTCCACCGCCATCCAGAGCCCTCTGCGTTATCGCTGTCCTTATTCTAACCGCATTTCCTAAACCACTGTCAAGTTGGGGCGATTAATTTATGTTCCGTATTTCCCCATCATCTCTCTCGGTAATAAGTTACCTCGTTGCTCCCATTGTATCCGAATAATGATTACTGGCTTACTTTGGTCATGAGCGTCTTTTGGCCCTCAGGGATTCGGAAGTGGTTCAGTATGGGGTCATCTCAATACAGCAATCTTGATTATAATACAAATGATCCACTCGACCCCTGGCATTGCCCAGTTTGCTTCCTTCCCATAGCTCCCTCACGTCCCCCCATACTCAATAGCAAAAATTGCACCTGCGAAAGACCCGCAGCCGTTACATCTAGTCTTGACTCACTCTCTGGTATCCGACAGGATTTGTTAGCCTATGACGAGGCAATCACCCAGCCTGCGCACATGGTAATAAACCGAACACAGTCGAGTTCTTCGAAGTCCTTCAGGGGTGAAACAGGCCTAGAGAAAGAGCACCATCACTCACCAGAGGGTAGAATCTCTTTTGCTATGGATCACTTTCTACATGAGCGGTCCACCAGTTTCATCGATCCACTTACTATTGCTCCATCAGGAGCCTCTGAATTCCTCCAGCCAGTTTCTACCACGGCTACTAAAGGAAAAAAGTCCATTGACAGCGTTGAACACAGTGAAAGCATCTCTTACGCATATGATTCGAGTGA
The DNA here is from genome assembly GCA_002812745.2 of Scytalidium lignicola. Classification (NCBI taxonomy): domain Eukaryota; kingdom Fungi; phylum Ascomycota; class Leotiomycetes; genus Scytalidium; species Scytalidium lignicola. The sequence goes on from NCSJ02000126.1 coordinate 34,298, forward strand.
TTGCTTTCACGCCTGGACTGCTAATGTGACTACACACGTAGGTGACTGGGCGAACGACGAGATCAGTTACCCTTCCTACATTAGCGATGGTGAACTTTTTAGCGATGGCCAACATTCAGGCTCTGAAACAGATCAGCGCAAGGAACAAGTAGAAATAGACGGAGGGAGAAATTTGACAATGGCATCTCGTATCACAGACGAAGCCTCTCCCTTCTACAGGGAAATCCACTTGGCTCACAACAAATCAGTATTGCAATCACAATCAAGTCAAGCCGATTCAAACAATCCTTTTTACGAGTCAGAAAGTGGAGTGGAGGAGAACCAGTCTGTGGATGCAATAGAATTAAATGATGACGACAGTGTTAGCGATTACTCTTGTTTCATCGCTGATCAAAATCAAAGCAATCTCAATCCAGACATGCTTCCGAATCTAAGTCCAATAAAGCAGAAAGTCATCGACCAGATTATTGATAAATTTTGGACTATTTTTAATTACGGCTATGCCCTCAATATTATATCCTGCAAAGGAGAAAAATCGGACTCATCTTCATCACAACCCACTGAAAATTCCGAAAGCGAAGCTGCTGCTCAGCTAACCAATCGAAAACATGCAAGAGAAAATGATGATAACAATGATGATGATAATAATGAAGAAAATTGTGCAAAGAGATTTCAGTTATCTTCCAAATTGGAACGCCAGTCTAAGGCTGTCAAGTTCGCTTGTCCATTTCGGAAGCATAACCCCCAGAAATATGGCACTAATCAATATAGCTCTTGTGTAATATCACATTGGCCAACTGTAGCTCGTGTTAAGTGAGTAATAAGTACTTATAACCGTACAGCATTAACTATGAATAGAGAGCATTTATACAGACGGCACAAAATTCCCATCCACTGTTTTAGATGTTGGTTCGAGTTCAAAAATCGAGAAGCGTTAGAAGCACATTTAAGAGCCATCGATACTTGTCCTCTTTCAAGTTCAACCTCACCATTCGATGGTATTACCGCTGATCTCGAGAAAAAACTCAGGAGCAGGAAGAAAGAATCCAGAGGTCAATCCGAAGCAGATCGGTGGAGGGATATTTACCGGCTATTATTCCCTGGCGAGGAAGTACCAAGTCCTTGTAAGCTACTTCGCTGAAATAACTAACTTAACGTTACCTTATATTCCCCAGACTTACATAAGCCAGATTTCGATTCCATTCTCAACTATAATGAACCTTTATTCAACTCGGAGGACTTTACGAATTTCATGCAATATTCGCGTCAAGAACTCCCACGACTAGTGAAACAAGCTCTTGAACATCTTGACGACGAAAGCACGTTAAAAGAATACTTGAGAAACGACCAACTGATAGGAATTATTAAAAACTGCCAGGAGAAAATGTTCACTTCGTATAAACAGAAGTTTAATACAAGTAGACGAGACCTCGAATTGGAGTCATCCCAAGACCAAACTGCAGATACGCAAAATTTCCCACAGTATCTGCAAGATATAGAAAGTATACCACAGGAAGAAGAGTCTGTCCTCCAATGGGAGTCGTTCACGTTCATGAATCCATTTTTAGAACACAACCCACAACAGCACGATGCATCATATTTCACCCTAGATACCCATAACCAGCCCACATTGGAGATACCACCCAAACCAACTTATACCAGGAAGATCCTTAGTTGCAGCTCCTCGAGACCCTACAGTTGTGATTCGATACCAACACTCTCGCTAAGTGAAGGTCCCTCAAACGTCAGTACTTCTGAACTCGAAGATAACCCAGACTCTGCGGGGTTTCAATTCATTGAAAAGATAACATCAGCGCACAATTTGAAGCCAGCGCATCTTTCAACCAGCTTATCTAGTAAGGATGATCAAGCTGCTGACTGGTATCAATTAATGGATCCCTCGTTCTATGATGGTGGTTGCGGATAGAGGCTTGTGGTGACGTTGAGGCCCGGAGCGCTGTTGAAGACTGATAGAGCAACAGCCTGGCGTGTATATTGTCCATACATTCGGGATCTGAAGCCCCATATATAAATTTTGTAAAACACGGGTTCCATGAGGGCAAACGTTTGAAGAGTTGAAATATAGTAATTTTAGATGACTCTTGAAAACGAAGTAGAATCCAGTCATATTCCAAATTATCCCGGTTTTAGTACCATACAATTATATTTACATTGCAGATATGGAGCTGCAAGTAAAGTCGGCAAGGAAAGCTTTGATTACTTTCTATAGATGAACACCTTGAAGAATGCTGAAAATATGACTAGCTTCTACCAATTCAACATCTGAGTCCTTAGCAGCTACTTCTTAGAGAATTTTGTAGAACTGACCAAGAAATATAACTGCGACAACAGTTAAGCTTTAGAGCTTTCTGCCTTTTTTAGCCCACCAGGATTGGTGTCCTACCTGATCACTGGTTGCAGGACAATTGCGCTAGGCCTTTTGTAGTTTGACATGTTCTTTCATGGATATGGCCTAATGACGGGCAACGAAATTGAATTAGATTTCACATGACTACGAGCCCTGCAACCCAAATCCCCACCCTTACACCGGTCGCCGTGAGGCTCCCTCCCGACATACCGTACCCTACAGTTCTCCGTCTTGTTCCTCTTAGTTACTTAACATTTGTCATTTACTAAGATGAAGTAATTCTGTATATACTTAAGTATAAGATTTTGTAATAGTAAAATTAAATAAGTAATAATAATAATAATAATATATAATTAAGTTGTGAAGCTTGTCAGAAATTNAAAATGCTTATGTAGGTATCGCGCGTGGTTAAGTTAGGTTAATATWAAAAAAAGAGATTTTATAGTTAAGCCATATAATAATCATGTAACAATTACATTAGGTGTTAATAAAAGTTTATATATAAATAACATAAAAACTATAGCCAAGAGGGTCCCCCTTTATATACTTTAGTTAACTTAGCCTGCTTAAGACTTAAGCTTCAGCTCAAATTAAAGTGGTGATTGCTCAGTTTTGATGACGGAAATATATTTTAGTGAGGTTCAGTTTCGTTAACAGACTTATCTGGATGTTATTCCATTCTACCCATGGCGCAGAGAGTCGAGTAACATAATGTCACATTAGAAAAAGAGTGGGATATATCACCATTAGCAAGAAGTGCACGAAGCCACTGGCGTGGTACGGAATATATTAGCGGATGGATTGGAGTTAGAAGAGGAAAGGCAGTAGCAAGCGCGGCACGTGACTATTCAACTCAAGGACAGCTGGCAAGAAGTATAAAGGCTTTACAAACAGTATTTGATTTTCAAAAGTGCTGGCGAGATCATATCAATTGTGCGAGGTTTATTTTATCTATGCTTATTATATCCTTTAGAAAAAAGGTATGTCTATCTTCTCACCCTACGTTTCCTTCTTGATGCAAATCTTCCTGATCCAGCATTTACCAAGCTTGCTGCTTACCATCGTGACCCCACATCTTGCCACCGTGCGACTCCTTAGTAGCTACATCAAGTACACCGATCATGCCATTGACAGAATCATCGAGCTTGACAGGAGCCTCTGGGAGGCCGAAAGCTTGAGCGCTCGAATTGCCGCCCTCCGTCTGGACCCAACTAGAGACGAGGAATTAGAAAGAAGCAGCGGTAATGTGGGAATATGTTCTAAACTTACCCGGGTTCCTGGACCCAAGCAGCGAGCTTCTCTTCTTCGGCGTTTATTCGCTTGGTTATCCAGTGGACAGCGGCCTTTGAAGGTGCATAAACTGCATTGGGAACGGGGTGTTGGTTCCTGAATGTGTCAGTTATGTAACACCACGAAAAGCATTCGACTCAATCTTGGGTGGCTGAGCATCACTCAGCAAAGAATTTTTACTTACTGCCAGAGCCAGTCAGTTAGCCAGACATTAGTTCAAGCAGACAAGGAGTGCAACTCACCTCTAACCATCCTGCTGAAGACCCCATGGTCGCCCACTTGGGATTAGAGGACTTTCGGAGTAGTGGGGCCGTAGCTTGGTACAGCAAAACGACACCGTAAACATTGACCTTCATGTGTTCCTCAAAGTCAGGAATCTTGACGTCTGCAACCGCAGGAAATATAGTGGCAATGCCAGCGTTAGCGACAACGATGTCTAGATGGTCAATGCCTTGTGCCTCGATTTCCTTTATAGCAGCGGCTGGGTCAGACTCATTCTTTGAATCGATCTTGATGACGATCAGCTTGCTGCCCTCGCCCTTGGGCAAATCTGCCAGGGACTTGGATTGCGAGTCAGTAGAATTTCTAGTGGCTGCGATGACGGTATAGTTGGGTCTGGACAGGTAGACGGAGGTGAGACCCCGACCCAAGCCCCTACTAGCACCGGAAATCAGGACAATGGTGGGAGACATAATGTTTGAAGGTGCGAAAGTAGCTGGTACTATATTTGAAATTTGAAATTTGAAAAGTTGAGGGTCAGATTAAGCACTGTACACATAGGACAGAAGTGTATTTATGAGTTTGAGGAGAGGATCATACTGTTGGTTTCGGGGCAGTGTTGGTTATGTTGTTGGTCTGCCATTCCTTCTCTTACAAATCACCTCAAGCCAAAGCTCGTTGATCAGGCAGGCACTCAATCTAATCCTATTTGGCTTGTTGGTTCGATCGGCCTGCGGGCCGAAACGGGTAGGTCAGGAAACTAGCGCCTAGTTAAGGCGTCATGATGCATATAAGGAGAGAATAAGAAGTATAATAGTGCATGCATCATTATCATTGGCTAACATCGTGTAATTGCTGTAAAATAGGGGTAATAGCTAAGATAGGTTACTGAGTTAGCACATCATCAACCCTTGATACGTATATTCGCTCGAGCAAATCGTAAACACTCCAAGAGTCGTACTATTGCTACACTGACCTTTTTTTACATGTTGCCACCGCAAAGACCATTTACTGTACCTTTATTCGGGGCGCGGTTGGACCTCTTCGGTACCGATACGGTACCGATATAAAAGTCTGGATATAATCCGACGCCTAACTTCATCGAGCGAAGTGATGAAATGATATCCTTCGCGCCGCATTCACGCCGCATTCACGCCGCATTTGGTTTGTCATCTGGGGTCCAGGCACTCGGCGTTCCTGCCAAAATGGCTAGTCTTCGATTCTTGGCAGAAAGTTATCTGGTTATGTTTTGCCAGTGTTAGAGCCACTAGATTATCTGAAGAGGTCTAGTTCTGTGAAGATCTCTCAAAGGATGCAATGACGTAATTCAAACAGAGCACCGGCGACCAGAAAAATCTCAACGAGGAGACCATTTTCGACCGCATGCTTACAGACGCACGCTGCTAAGACAAAGGCCAAGATTCAAGCTGTTGACTTTCCGCGAGTTGACCAACGAAAGTCTCGCTATTCTAAACGCTGGAACTGAGCCTACCGCGGCATATGCGGCGTATTTCTTTCTCCATTACACCGAGACCCAGAAGCGTATCATGGAGGAGCTCGAGCCTGTACAGCGAATGAGCATGGCCGATTGCCGTTCCAGAGTTTAGAGAACCTGCCATACTTTGTAAGGAATTACTCAAATGGCTGGTTTTTGTAGAATGGCTTTATTAGAGAAACCCCCCGATTCATTCCCCTCGTTCCGGGTCGTCTTCCTCGTGTAGTGCCAAAAGGAGGACTATTCGTACCCTCTATCAAGGACACAATTCCCGCGGGTTCCGTCGTCGGCGTAGACCACATAGCCATCCAAAAGGATCTAGAAATTTAATTNAAAAAAATCTTAAAAGCAAGTTTACCAAATAATATTCTTTTATTAAAGTTAAAAGAGCTAATACTAAGAAAAGTTCATTTCTTGCTATTAATCAAGTTGGAGATCCTCAATGTAGGAAATATTGAATAAATATATAATAGAAAAGAAAAATAATAAATGAGAGTCAGACAGGAGGAAAGACAAGGAAAAGTATGAGAGAAAAAGAAAGACTGCGACCGAATCTTCAGCCTCATATATCGCCCGTGCCTAGGTTTCACTCTTTTCAATCGAATTCGTGGAACTCGATTCCTCTGTCTCCAACGCTCTCTCAACCTCATCTCTGGTTTCATTGTTACCATCCATTGTCTCCCAGTCCTCATCGAATATCCAAGGTTGTGGCCCGGCTCCTCTTAGACTGTTTAAACGTGTTCTTGACGTAGTCATGTTTAAGTCTTGAGCATGGCCATAGTTGAGTGCAAAGGAGGATATAGTATTAGAGTCACACGGCCTAGAGTCAGTAATCTTCTCGCTGAGAGTTCTCATAACACATTGCCGAAGGTGGCCCATGATGCCTTGCAAGATCTCGTGACGTTTCGCGAGGGCTTCTTCTCTCGTGCGTAGGCCGTAAACGTCGACATCATCGGGCATCTTCCAGTTGCAGTATAAGTTGCCATGCGTGCCCCGTATCTGCATACCACTGGGGTGGCTGGAGAAATAATAGTGACACAACTTGCAAACAGGCTTGCTGCAGCCAATATATTGCCAGTTGTGGAAGAACCGCTCAGGTCTCGTGCCACAAGTCTTCTCGAGCCAGTTGTGGACAAGGATCTCGGCATGAACGATAGGACGGAAAGAGTTGCTGGTCCACTTATCTTCAATCACCTTGTCCAGATCGAAGTTTTGCTGCATAGTCTCAGCTAGGTCCAGATATCTACCTTTTGTTTCGACCGAACTGGGTATCATGCGGGAGAGGATCTCTGATGCCGTCTGTGGGCTTGCCTTGAGCGGATTGGATGCTTTAGTGCTCGACGGAATACATGTAACTTCAAAGGTATCGAAGAGACTTGGCCACATACAGCCGGAATCCCAGAGCACCTCGACAGCACGCCTATAGGCCAAGAGTCTGGAAGAACAGTGTTGAAGATCTCGCCATGGTTCTGTATTCCCAGCCTTATCGTCGCTCGCTCTCTTTCGAAGGAACAGGGCTGTGGCTGGCTTCTGCAGGCTGTTTAAAGCATCGATCAGCTCTTCGGTGTGGTCCAAGACTGCGTCATTCCATGTTATGTCAGTCTTGCTCTGTGTGACTGAGGATTGGAAGGATTATTCAAACTTACATTCGTCATCGTCGTTATCACTCTGGTTGGCAAGCCTGACCAATTCCAGCATTCGGACAAAGCTTTTCTTTCGAGACACAGCTTAAAACGAGTTGACGTTAGAAAGGGGATTTAGTAAAAGGCAAGTCTCGAGCTTACCAACTGACGAACTCTCTGTCCCGCAAATTGCAATGCAGGCTTCTAAGTTAGTCGTCAAACCATTCAAGTAACGACGGATGCGTTCACGGTTGAATATCAAAACGTCTCGGAGAATGTTACTCAGATATTCCTCCCGTTGATCGTCATCTTCACAGGACGATGACTCCCTGAGGCTAGCAAGAATTGCGCGGATATAAGCTCTAGTGGTCTCTAGCTCCACTTGTTTTCTTCTATTGGACCCAAAGACGTATTCCACCTTGTCTGGGTGCTGTAGAACAGTAAATGCCGTAACAGTAGACCCTCCTGGGCGCGAGTCACAGATTTGTCCCAGCCTGGAAACAAAATTGTGGAATAAATGTTCATCGGAACCTTCTCCTGCGTAATGGGGCAGGTCGTTGCTCTTCTTGCTGGCAGTACCCTTGTAGCCTTCATTCAATGCTAGCAGAAGAACGACAACTTCGTAAAAACGACGAGTTGTCCTTGCTGAGACGACTACGGGTTCCGCAAAAATAGGATGAATTGTATTATCTAGCTAGTTTTAGATGTAATATTGGTAGAATGGATAACAAACATATTAAATTAAGGACAAAGGTAGGTACATACTTTCTTGTTTTATCGTTTGAGGCATTGCGATGTAGTAGATTAACTGAGAGCCGAGTAGGATGATTAAGAGGCGAGAGACTGAAGAATCAATAGTAGAAGTAGGGATGAAGAGTAATTGTGCCCAGATATACTACAGATGCATCTTGGAGTTACACAGAACACTCAATAACGCCTCAAAAACCTCAGGTCCTCTCTTTGGTGATCCTGGAATACATTTTGACCCTTTCTACGTAATTCCGCCTCCCTTGCTAGTGACAAAATATACTAAGTTTTGGACTTGTTTGGCATGATTGGCGGCCTAGAGGATCTTTTGCATAAGCGTGGGGCCTCATGCATGTAAAAAGTCAGAGGCCTCATGCATAGAGGGAGGGCTCACACAGTCGATGTTCTTGGAAACAGGGCTCATTTCCTACGTTAGGGAAGCTAGACGTGGTCCGTAATGTTGACATGGCTTCTTTACTTCGTGGTGGTAGGACGACATAGAATGTTGGATTCCTCGGTGAATGCGGCTACAACAAGCCGATTGAAGCCACATCATATGCCAAGGAAAATAGCGTTGGCTTCGTACATTATATCATTTCTTAGGGACAGGATTCATTACAGACATTGCAGCTAGCATTTTGAGGATCGTGAACTTTGTTTGGTTTAGACGCGCCGGCAAGGCAGACAATAGATTGCCTTGCTCTGGTGACAGCAGTGTGAACTAGAAACATTTTCGGGGAATGTCACCGGGATAATTCGATGTGTACTGTGCTAGTGTTTGATCCTAGTATCCAAGCCTGCAAGGCTCCCAAGCTTAGATATTAAAGTTCCTGGGAACCTGGATGATGGGGTGCTTACGTAGTCAACTCCGTATTGAGATTCTACGCGACTCAGAATTACGCTTAAATATAGGCTTCTGTCACTGTTGAATGCGATCATCTGTATTAGCAATTAATGGAGTCCATTTGCTGTACAATTTACATGTGCCCCAGCCCACAACTAACGCTATAATCCCTAACATAGAGATACTAGCGAAGCAAGCAGTTCTTAAGAATTTGGAAAATCACTAAGAAAGAAAAGCCTTACTCATCTGTCATTTGTCACTGCGCATTTGAACATTCACCTTTTCTAAACTTTATTGGCCTTCAAGTCCGTCTCTTTTACAGACTATTGGGAGAATGGATCAATCGACTGCTATGGCGTACTTTGGTAAGCAATTTGACATAGGAGGTAAGAAGAACAGAGAGATCGTCACTTGTATTCTGTAGAATGTATCTAGAATTATATTGGTTTCTTGTGTCAAAGAGGAGCCCAGAGTCTCAAGTCTACCTTTCTAGACTCAAGCGGCTAACAAGACAAAACAGGAAACGTGGAACTTGAAGCGCATCAGGAGGATATATCTGCGGAGTACATAGAAGGTGGAACCATGTCTCTGGATATAGAGAAATGGGCAGATGAAACCAGTAACCTCCCTTTACAGTTTGCCACCCCAAGTGATGTATTTGCTGAGCAACCACCTAGTTAGAGTGGGCGATGGACTATTGCCAGTTCTAGATCTTTGCCCTCAAGTCATATTTACAGCCCCTGAGGAAGCGACTAGTGAGCATAATTGGCCAGTCTCCCATACTCTGTCATCTCTTGACAGCGAAGTGGGTGCCGAGATTGCCCAAATATATCAAGCCCAACCACTTCCAAATGACGTCAGCCCAAACACAACATCTATTTTGAATTTGCAAACATCTGTGGACTACTCGGGGAGCCATCATCTAGATGTTTAGATTCCAGGTGAAATGCAGCAGGGCGACTCTGTTGTTCTACTGCCTGGCTTCCATTCACAGCTCAGTCCGCTTCAAGGTCAATACAACCATCTCACACAACATGACGACGGAACACACATCAATACTTTATTTCATGCCTACCATAATGCTACCCCTCAGTGCCCTTCCATTACTTACAGTGACTGGAATACCACAATCGAAGCAAATGATAGCAAAACTCGAGTTACAAACAAGAAGCTCTATTGTCCTTGGCCTGGCTGCCGTCAGTCTCACAAAGATTATAATGCAGGCGAATTGAAGTTTGTTTGACCTACTCATATTCGTCTGCGGTCTCAACACTAACAAAATGTTAGAAAGCACTTGAAGACGCACACAAAACCAAAGCAGTGTCCATACTACCCGAATCACTGTGTCTGGAAAGGAACTGCAGAAGAACGAGAGCTCCAAGCGCACATCAAGCATAACCATGAATCTAGAAGTAATCTGAGCTTTACTTGTAGCAACTGTTTAAAATCGTACACAGNAAAAAAAGAACCTTATTCGCCACCGGAAGAAGTGTTACGTAGTAGAAAATAAAATTAGGTGCCCTACAGAGCCCTGATTTGATATTGGCCCTTCTCTGCGGCCGCGAGAATAGATTTTCGGATACCGTCGTAACCGGTTGCATATGAAGGCGACAAGTCAGGGTAGCGGTAAGGCTAAGAGAGATTTGTTGATTTTCAAAATGTGATAATTCTCCAAACTGAAGTTTTAAGATGGAGAGTCCTGTCAAAATAGGCCTAGCTTACAAAGAAAATTTTCTACATACTTCTTTTCTTTTTGTTGAGTCATTGTCAGGGGACTTACCACCTAATTCTAAATAATCTTTCTCATACGGTGATGGTTCCTTCCTAGAGAGCCTCCCAAGACATCTAGAGTCAGTGAAGTATGCAAAGAATCTTAGCTCTGCTTCAGCGATGATGATAAGACTTCTCAAGATATAACCTAAATTCAATAGGGGTTGTCCAGCACCACTCGTAGATCCATCTGACATTACGCCCGAGGGGCAGTTGAGAAAAGCTGTGTTGCCAATCATGCAGTGAAGGAGAGATTTTCTAAATAACTGACTACCGTTGGGCAGCTAGTCCTGGGATACACCCCTTAACCCACAATCTCCAGAACGTCCTACCGTGCAGCTGTCTCATAATCAGGCCTACATGCATGATTTCCGTTGCCAAGACCGAAAAACAAAATGTTTTCTCCTTCCGCCACTTAAACTTATAATCTGCACTGTCAAACCAGGTATTTCCACGCCCTTCACTATTCAGCCCGTTGATTATAAGACTGCAAAGGTTACTTCGCTCTTTTCCTGTTTGGGAGCAAAATTGGTTACCTCCAGGAACCTAGATCAATGCTATTGCAGAACAACCTCCGTGATACATCGCATCGAAGACAACCATCTCTCGCGGAAGAATCTCTTTATGCCATCTTAAAATTTTACATCATGGCAGTCCCTAAGAATTAGATCGACATAAAGGATCTAAAAGAGAACGAAGCTAACACGCAGAGCAATCTTACTCAAGGGTACTAACCAACACCTCCGGAGCTAGATTTTGATCCTTTCCATACTCTCAACCTTGATGCGAACTGCACTCAGATTGAAGATATCAAGGATGCTAAAGCAAAATTGCTAAGTATTGCACCCAACAGACTATCAGCTAATGCCTGCATACTACCGCGAACACGTTTCCGAGTCTCGACTAATCAATAAGTCAGTTGCTTGTCTCTCGTTCGAAGATCCGGCGACCTAGGAAAGAGCTAATATCTTTGACGCTTGCTATCGAGTGAAGACTATACATAATGAGGACACACAAGAATGGTTCCCTGACACCAGACCGTTTTCCCTATTATTGAAACAAGTATTCTATGAAACGTAACAGAGCGTATTGTTTAGTGCGATGTTTTGTTTGGGTTTAACGTAATCCATTTAACCGGTGGAAATGGAGTCAAATTATGCGATTACGATGCTTACGGTGAAATCCTGGTTCCTAATTGGCCTGTCTAACTTTCAGTTATCTACGCCAAAACGGCGTGCACCAATTAAATTCATGTTTTCTTAGAATTATGCATACTGCCTCCATTTCCACCGGTCGAGGGGATAATTGCCATCTTATTTGAGTCAAGCGTGGCTACTTTAGGCAAAGCGATTTTTGCATCCATTGCATTATTGTTTTTATTTTTATTTAATTTTACAGAATATCTTCCTGCCCATAGATTGACTACTTACTAATTTGTTTATTAATTCGACTCAATTTCGTTATCAATTCCTCGGTTTTATAATTCTTTGTATTAATATCAATTAAAATTTGCGAAACTTGCCTACTTTTATATGTTATGATATTAGTTTGTGTCATAGCCTATTTAACCAATATAATCGCTTAAATTGACAGCAACACTAACCATCTGTAATTACAGTATGTCTAACCACACTGTATACAAATTGCTATCCCGCTGATTGGTGACTAATTAATAATTAACTAGCCTTCTAGGTCAGAAACATAAATGTATATATTGTTATTGTTACTGTTACTGTAGTAATTGCTCATAATTGATAAAAACTTGGTAGCTAAATTAGCACCCTGATCTCGCCCGTTAGCAAACGGACTAGGCTGTATACACCACTCTTGCAGTACAGGCGGGAATAGACTCCACGTTGGCCGTGATAAGGAAATGCGAATGCAACTGTTGATCTGTGGGGCCTTAGAGTCTCATTTAATTGTTTCCTGGTCACCCGGATCTACGTCTTAGAGAGAGTGATAAGGACAGTGATCGCTGTGATTAGCGACAAGGGTATTTTGCCCCATACGAAGAGAGTAGTAGCACATATATGAGATATACCATTACCATTGCTCCGATATGTAGTTTATTTACCTTCTTTTAACATCACTATGGGCACAAGAACAATTGATTAAGATGGTACTTCTTCTTTCTAATTTAGAGGCGGGGAAAGTCTACATGTAAGGTTTGTATTGGTTTGTCTATCTACGCCTTCTTTTCATATCGTACAACTTCCTGATCTACCGACAGATGATCGACTGATGTTTTCCCTCTTTTGCTTGTATTGCCCCACAGCAACACTCTCAACTTTTGCAACGTTGACAAGAATCACCGCGGTCTCGGCCAAGCAATAGGGCGAGCGTGTTATGGACGTTCTCAAATTCAAGAAAGTCTTAATAAGACATAATAAATTCTTCGGTTCCTGCTAGCTATGATCTCTTCTCTTCTTTTCCCATCATATGTAACGTTCCACATCTCACATACGGCGCGAAGTACATTTGCGCATATTTCGAGATGCCATGAGTATTTGTTTAAAGTCGAGGCATTGCCCTTGACTGGGGAGGCTTGCTCTGCTTCACCATTCTGCTGCAATCATGAAGCTTCTCTTCGGGTTCGTGGTATTTGCGAGTGCCGTAATTTCCGGCACCTGCCGTCTCGTTGGGATTCCTACGGTCCCTTTCACCGAATCTTTGCACGGTGGCAGCTATTCTCTCAAGAATATCCACAGTATTATTGTCGATATCCGATATGCCAGCCATTCTGACTCGAATGGCTTGACCTTGATCCCGCCCACTCTTTCTCAATTTGCTTCCACGTTCAGCTCTGATTTATCTTCTACGCTCAATGTTAAGGCTCCTGTCATTTTAGGCATTGTGCCACTTCCCGGCTCGATTTTCTTGACGGTGGGAGATACCAAAGAATTTACTGATGCAGCGGGCCGCCCAACCTCGGAAGGTTATAAGATATCTGTTTCTGCACTCGGAATCACTATTACTGGAGCTAGTCCATTAGGCGTATGGTGGGGTACTCGCACAGTCCTTCAGCAGGGTGTTTTGGGGAAGGACATGAAAATCCCATATGGGCAGGGAACTGACTCTCCTGGATGGGGAGAGCGTGGAATGATGGTAAGTCTATATTTTCAAGTCATGAAATAACAGCTGCTAAAGACATTTGGGTACCAGCTTGATGCCGGCAGGCATTACTATCCGCCATCTTTTCTAATAGAGATGTGTTCATACCTCTCATACCACAAGCAAAACGTCTTCCATCTTCATTTAAGTGACAATCTCTACAATAACCCGAATTGGACGCGAGAGCACAGTGAAGAAACCTATGCCGCCTTTCGTCTCAATTCTCCTTCTCCAGCCCTAGATGGCCTCTCTAACCGCCCGAATGAGTCTTATTATCAATCCGACTTTGAGCGTATTCAACAGGAATGCGCTGGACGCGGTGTGACAATCATTCCCGAGATCGAGGCTCCAGGGCATGCCATGGTCATTAATGACTGGAAGCCTGAATTGGCACTACCTGACTTCAGCATGCTGAATATCAGCCATCCCGACACCATTCCAACTATGCAAGCTATTTGGGGCACATTCTTACCATGGATGCAATGCAAGGTTGTTAGTATCGGCGCCGACGAATATAACAGTTCTCTGCGAGATGACTATAACTATTTTGTCAATGAAATGAACGACTATATAACTGGAAAAGACAAATCAATGCGAATTTGGGGTACTTTCCCACCGATTGCCAACGAATCTAACATTAACACGTCCGTGAGCATTCAGCACTGGGAATTCTTCGATGATAACCCGTACTACCAATATATCCTCAACAATTACTCTGTCCTGAACTCCGATGACGCGTTCTACCTGGTGGGCAAATGGTCCGGCAGTTATCCTCAAATTATCAACATTACCAGGGTTTTCCATGGCGCCCCAGATAACACCGCCTATGCTCCATATATTTTTGACACGCATAACAGCTCTAACAACCCTCCTAAGAACAACCCGTACGTACTTGGAAATGTCATGGCTCTGTGGAATGACTATGGACCTAACGCTACTACCGTCCAAGAAGCCTACTGGTCCGTTCGTGATGGTCTCCCAGCTCTGGCAGACAAGATGTGGGGCGGCGACCTGGAGCTTTCTGAATACGAGACGATTTTCCCACTCCTTCACCCGAGCATACCAGGGCAAAATCTTGACCAATCCATTCCATCCAAAATCGATGTGATTTTCAACTTTGCTTCTGCGAAAACATTGGGCAATCGCCTGATGGATACATCGGGAAATAATTACGATGGTACTTTACATGACTGCAAAATATCTCCCGGCGGCGTTATTGAGTTCAAGAGCGGCGAGAGCTATATATCGACGCCACTAGGAAGCAAAGGACGGAATTATACCCTGTCGGTCTCTGTCAATCCTACCTCTGCAGCGCCTGGTTCCTTGTTTAGTGGTCCCGACTCCTCGTTCCTCCATGGTGATGGCTCAATTTCCAATATCACTCTTGTGAGCGGAGGAAACACATATTCCTTGAACTATAGCTTACCAATAAACAAATGGACTAGTATCAGTCTGATAGGGCGAGATAATCGCACGTTCCTGTCGGTGGGAAGTGAGGAGATGGAATTTAACACCCGCCTTGGGATTAATGGGGCTAGTTTTGTCTGGGCACCTATTGCAGTTGAGGCGCCTCTTGCGAAGATCGGCGGCGGAGGTTTTGTTGGGCAGATGAAGGATATTATTCTGAAGGGCACCGCATGATGAAAGAATTAGGTAGTGATGTTTTAGACTTCACAGACACCAAGTTGAAAAGTGGTTGATATATAGTAGGTTCACTTAGAATTAACTAAGAACTAATTCTCTTGGCAATCCTCCCGACCTCGAAAGAGGTTGTCTGTTAAATTTAACTAAGGGATATTGAGCAAGTGGAAATTAATATTTGCCAAATATAGCATAGTCCGCAAAATACTCGATCGCCTTGATGCTGGCGTGTCTTTTCGGTAACATCGACAGTAAAACCCCGGCATGAGCGATTTGCTTGACCCGGCGCTCGATTCCCTTGTTTGGATTACTGTGTTCATTGGAAAGATGAGACCACATAGCCACTTAGTGATAGAATGTCTTTTTTCAAGTAGTTTATTGCTATGTATTCACAAGGAAAGGGTGCTAGAGATGCTGGAGACACACAAGTTATGGGATTCCTTTACTTCTTAGTTGCAATGGCGTATGGGGTTTTAACTTGATGCTTTCTATGAACCATGTACAGATAAGGAACAAGAATATGATAATGGTGAGGAGCCATATTTAAAAAGCCTAAGAAATACTTCCAAGATATTTGAATTTTCCACGCTCAAAATATTGAATGATCACGAGAATTTCATTCACTTTATACGTTCACTTATGTACAGATCCTCAAATCTCATGAATATATAGTCGCTAATATCTTATGCACTCCTCTCATCTTTAAGCCATCAGAGGCAATGCACTCTCGTCCTCACGACTTTTCTGTTCTTCTTCAATCTGTCGAATTTCTTCGGAAAACATTGTTTCAATCGCAAGAGCTAATAAAATCCAAAGACAGCCAACAGAAGATAGAAGACTCGGGGTAAAATCCCAAACAATATCGTCAGCGAGAAATGCTAGGACTGCCTGTGAATAAGTCATGTATGTAGATCGATGGGAAGTTTCGGCAGCAAGTCCCATTGCAAATGCAAATTCCTTAACTCTCTTAGTATATAAATGGGGTTATGACAAGAGGTACTTGCTTACCATTAAAAAGCCAATTACTCCCATTGAAAAGAGTAAAACCCATTGTGAGGCGAAGAGGGAAAGGTTAAATTTAAGGCTAGGAACCGTAATAAAAGCGATAGCACTGACGAGCAGGACAGTAGCTGCGAAGTAGCAAACACCAATAAGTGGATGTACTCGTTTCCCAATAACTCGAATAGCCGTAATTGAACACTGTAAATATATTAGTTTTCTGATATTGGGAAATTTAGTCACAATTATTCCGTACCATTCCGCCCACTGCTCCTATGATGGCAAACCCAACACCAACAATACTCGTTGCTCCAATGCCGGGGCTTTCCACGCCTGCCTGTGATCCAAAGAGAAACTCAGGCTGGGCAATTAGCACAACTCCAGTCAATGATAAAATCCCTGATGTAATTTCAACCAAGGAGAATGTCCCAGAGGAGATAACTGCCATAGCACAACATGCGCCCATTGGAGCGAGGAAGTTGAGCACAGTTGCTTCACCTAGGGGTAGATATATCAAGGAAACTTGTACTCAGTTGTCAACAAAATTTGCTATGTCAAATATATGGGGGTCTGGACATCTCATACAGTAGAATCCAATGACACTAAAGAAACCACCAATCCCTCTAATAAATAACAGAGGTCGAAGTTCTTTCTTCCCGAATGGAAGCTCCTCGGGAACATTATGCCATAGGTAACAGATGCTCGCAAGAAGAGTGCAGAGCATGCGTATTGCCAAGATCTGGAGAGGATGTACTGCAGATTTCTCTGTTTCGAGAAACTTTGCCACACTATTCATAAAAACGGAGAATAGTTGCGATAACAAAACGAGCAGCCAGTCTTTATTTTTGTGATAAAATTCATGGCTCCATCCTTGACCCTCCCGAGAGATTGCCATTGTATATGTCTGGTGTGTCCTCTCTGGGTAGTCCTATGGACCAAACATATTGGCAATTCTGTGTTTGAAATACTACACTAATAGTTTGTATTTCATTAGGAACAGATTGAAGTTTATAGGCCAGATCTCTGGGAGAGTTCGAATTCGTCGGTTGTGCAGTGTTTTCTCGCTCTCTCCAGCGTTGGTCCACTAAATTGCAGCCTTGGTTCACGTGTACTCTTTGCGCTAGTTTTTGTATGTGTCCCCA
Organism: Scytalidium lignicola; assembly: GCA_002812745.2. NCBI lineage: Eukaryota > Fungi > Ascomycota > Leotiomycetes > Scytalidium > Scytalidium lignicola. Next base: position 51,546 of record NCSJ02000126.1, read on the forward strand.
TTTTTGGCCATGGACATAAATTATTTATGCTTGCATTGTCTAACTCTCCCACTAATGAAAACTTCTAGAAAAACTTTAGTAGATTCTATTTACTTATGCGTGATGCATGCGGGGCGGGGCGTATGAGAGTGATTGTCATGCGCACGCGAATTTGTGAAAGTTCGCAATTTGGCTGTCATTTTTGTGAGGTCTTTTGGTCGCTGTTCTACTCAACCAACCTCCAGCACTTAGGCACCTAATTCCTCGTTGCTTAAAAGTATTTCTCCTATATTCCGAGGTTTTAAACTTTCAAGAAGTTATTATTACTCTTTCTTAGATTCTCAAAGTTTCATTTTAAGGTAAGGTTTGCAAAGGAATGTATTTTAAACTTAATTGATTTACTACTTGTTATAATAACATAATGTATAGGCCGGAACATATAAAAACTTACTCTTACACGGGGTAATTGCTTGTATTTCTGTATCCAGACAACGAAATCAGCTATTTGCAGCCTTGCATCTGTGTACGGGCAATTTAATAAACTCAAAATATATTGTTGCAATATTTGGAGTTTACGGATGCCACTTCACAGTGTTCTTACGGTTGCCTATGCTAGGGTTTACGGTAGGCTACCACTGTAGGCAACCATAGGCACCCGTAGGGTGCCTGTACGACCGTAACTGTTGACCATAACGGTTTTACGGCCGTAACTCTCTGTATATATAGAATCTGTTGTAGTTGTAGACTCCTTAAGCAATCAATACAATAGTGGTTCTGTATTCCTGCGTTTCCAGTTAACATATATTCGTCGCAAGTAAACTATTTAGTTAGCACAATACTATGATTCAAATAGTCAGTAACTCAGTACTTTTAATTTCACAGAAAGGACCACCATACATACTCATAGAGTGGATCATTAAATTATAAAGCTCTTAATTATTTACAAGTACTTTCATTGATATAAACAAGACTCGACAAACAAAACGCTTACGAGATTCCAAATATGCTGCTGTAACGTCTCAAGGACGAATAGCCTAAGAGGTACATACGATAACTGCTCAATCTAACACGCAATATTTTCTGTGCTGCAACTCAAGTCCTTTTGAGCATGACTTGGTTGCACATGAGAACGCAAAATGATGAGCTCGTCTTCCAGCAACGACTATCGCAGGAAATCTAAGCCGGAAGGTATTTTGCACGAAATACCCACTTGAATAGAGCGTGGTTCGGTGAAAAGGATATCCACACTGAATCCAAAAGTGTATTTCATTTATATCCACAAACCCAGCACTTTTTCAAATACACACGACGCCAATTCTTTTCCCTGCTGCCATGAAAACACCGTCCCTCCCTCTTTCTCGAATCTAGACTGCTTTTTATCATTCAAAATCAACTCGCTGAACATTAAGTCAGACAGAAAATCACAGCTCTTTTAAACATGCACAACTTCGCATGCCCGTTCTCTCGAGGCTGTAATAGCGCAGTCCGTCCAGACGAGTTCGAAGAGATGGAGCGAGTGCAATGGCGTGGAAAAGAGGTCACCACATCCAGGAAGACCATGAAAATTTTCCGTTTTTTATTTCTTTCCCCACTTTCTCCGCTCAGAGACCAAAATTTCCAGTGCTAAACAACTCGAACTTGATCCTTCGTAAATCCACGGACTGTGCTTGGAGATAATCCGCCATCTCGGTCATGAACTGCTCCGGACCGCAGATGTAGTATTCCGTTCCGCCGTGATGGAGGAACAAATCGCCTGAGTTTACCTTTGCAAGGTCAATGCGGAAATCATAATCATGGGTAACACCGGCCAAATCAGTTTCTGCTAGGTGCGTCTTGAAGATGTTGGTTTTTAAGTTGGGACATCGTCGCTTCAATTGAGCGATGTGATTTTGGAATGGGACTGAACTTCGTGCGCCTTGGATCCATGAAATATCTCTATACGACTGGAATTCGGCTACAGTGTTGAGAATTGAGACCATGGGTGTCACGCCGACCCCGGCTGAAATTAGGACCAGAGGAACGCCGCTGGAGTTGTTGGTGTCGAAGAAGAATTCTCCAGCAGGATGAGAGACGTCAATTATGTCGCCTTGTTGGAAGTTATCAATCAAAGCATTGGAGACAATTCCAGGCTTGTAATGATGTGCACCCACTTCGGATCTTGCAGCCAGGAGACCTTGATCTCTTTTGACGGTGATGCGGTAGTAATCTGGTCGTGGTGAATCACTAAGAGAGAATTGTCTTGACTGATAGAAGCCAATATCGGGGACGAAGATTTGAACTGAGATGTACTGTCCAGGGAAGAAGGTTGGTAGTCGTGTTTGGTCTTCTGGCACCAGGTAGAGGGAGTAGATATCCTCTGATTCGGCTATTTTCTGTTCAATCTTGAATTTCTTCCAGCCAATCCAGCCCTGGAACTCCTTGTAGAGTTGTGCTTCTCGTCCAATCATCATCTTTGCGAGTACCCAATAGGCACTGGTCCAAGCCTTCTCAGTCTCCGGGGTCATTGATGGCCCAAGGACCTCTGAAAATGCCCTGATGAGATATTTACATACAATGGCGTAGTGCTCTGGTTTAATATCGAGGGAGCAATGTTTATTACACATGCGCTCCAGCTTGGGGATCAATTCGCTAATGTGCATAATGTTGGAAGCGAAGTCCAACATGACCACGGTAAGGGCACGAGGTTGCCTGCCATTTTTCTGGTTGATGAGGTTGAAGTAGTTGTTAAGCTGGGGGTGTTCACGGAGCATAGTGGAGTAGAATATTGTTGTGATTCTCTCTCCATGCTCACGGAGAGCAGGAATAGTTCCCTTTACCAACTTGATCTGCTGGTAGGTCAAGGCCATGTTTTTGGCCCTATGAAGGTGGAAAGAAAATGGAAGGCTCTGACCACTCACTACCTGTACTGGAGATAAATCGGATAAGACAATTAAATTTTTTGGTGGGCGATTGAGAATGGGGAAAAGTGGATTGAAAGCAGATCTGATTCTTTATATGAAGGGCCCTGCGTCTTCATCGATAAACTCAAATGCAGACCCAGGCAGAAACCATTTCGGGTAGTTCTTCTGACTCAAGACGCGCCAGGATATGCTATTCGATGATGATCCACAAGGGACTGTCGTACGATTTTGATGCGTAGGGGGGACCTCATTTTGGCAAGAACTAAGTCTATTTGCACTGTTTAGTCTATATGCCGGATGCCATATGCCATATGGTACACAGGGAATGCCAAGATGCAGTTCCCGGCCGGAAGCCAGGATCAGGTCTCTTTGTGAAGGGGTAGGCACGAGGTACATAGCAGTCTCTTCCATATGGAACAATACGGAACGGGACTCCACACGGAAGGAGAATCTAAAACTGTTCATTTGTGTTTTAATGCTCGGGAGCCCAGAAGTGTTTGATGTGATGAAGCACGCGAGCTTACGTGGTTAACATATTCAGAGGAAGCCGCCCAAGCCAATAATAAGTTACGACCTCGTTAAGCCCCAACCGCATTGCAGAGTATGGTGCCCGTATTACTGTGTTGTATCCACCGGCTTACCGCATGGAGGTCACGCCACGATAACTAAAAAATTGCCTCTGGGCCATAATGCAGGAACGGAAATAATGCCAAATATCTGCGTTTGGAAGGGTGAAAAGTGGGCTTGGGTTACTGTTGTGGTCATTGCATTTTGTTGTGTTGAGTTAACTATCGTTCTAGCTATGAGTACACGTAAGCAAACAAGCAAAACAAACAAACAGAAGTAGTGAATTAGTTGCAATAGTTCTTAGAAGATGAAACACTGCATGTTGTACTGTTCTACGGGCATATCTCCGTAGGCAATTAATCAGCTTTTTGTATCTGCATTATTTCCGTGCTCGTATTTGCTTTTTCCCAATATCAAACTTCCAGACCCGACGATAATAATGGAGACAGAGGCTCGCGTGGCGTCCTCAACAGAGTCTGGGTTCAATGCCGACCATCGTATGATATCTCCCGGCACAGGCCAGCATGGGCACACCAGCATCCACCAGCATCCACCGGCTTTAACCCGTGATATCTACCGGTAATTATGCGAAACCCCTTTTCCTTGTTGATAGGTAGAAAGATTTTTTTTTTTCTAGCAAGATGACCTTTTCCTTTTACGAGTACGTCAGAACTTTGAGCCTGGCCAATGAATGGGTCAAAGAGAGAGAAGAGAGATTGCTTGTATCAGCACTAAGGTGATGATACAGTGGCCTAGAGTGGTCTTACCCACTGCACTTATCACTGCACTGCGGCAACACCGGCCTTAACCATCAATTTGAGATTTGACAAGAGCTTATTCGCAATACCGAAGTGCTGAATACAGTAGTATGTAGCTAGTTGAACCGAGGCATTCTACCCTCTCTGATCATTGATAATCGTAACAAACCCGCTGAGGCGCTTGCGCAGCGGTGTGCTAGACCTGCATACTGCCGCACAGGTTCATCAACTATAGCTCTACAGAACTGTTCTTCAAAATTACAGAGCCTCTTACGTCCGTGGCGTCTGTCATTCTCGCCTTGGCTGCCATCTATCATTCTTCGGTCGGAACTGGCTGCCAGTTAAAGCTACTGCAATTGTGCGGAAATTGCTGCACTTCATCGTGGCACAGCAAGTCAAGCCTCGAGGGGAAACGAAAATTGAGACACCTCGTGCAAGCTTTTCTCCGCCATTCCCCTAGAATAGTAACCCGTCACAGGAACGACCCTTCATCAATCGAGTCTACTGTAATCCCTAACAGATCAATGCTTACGGTCGTATAGGAGCGGGTGAAAAATTGTTACCGGTGGTTTGGGCGCATATCTATGCCAGGCACAGGGCTGAGGAATTCGGATGAGRAAAAAAAAAACAGCCCACGTCCCATCCCCGGTGCCTCCACTTTTGACGGATTGTTCCTGGCTTTTCCGTCTCTGCTCATGAATTTCAAGCGAGATTTTACTTTTCTATTTTTTATAATGGTGAGATTGATGATGATTTACTTGTAATTACTTCGGGATTCGGTTGCGAACTGCAAGCCTCAAGGAGTAGAGTGCTCTCCCACGGCTATCCCGGCGTTAGGGAAATAACAATTTTCATTTCTACCAACCGTAATTCATTTATTATTCTGTCCCATTTGTTCAGGAAAACTCCAGTTTTCCCATCACATTATTCTGAAGACAAAACTCTTACGGACGTAACTGGAACATTGAATCTCATTCTACATTTGCTCAAGTTTTGATATCATTGTCTTAAGGGTATTACGTCTCCACTGCATGACGGGACCTAAACTGGTTCCCATCAATACAATCTCAAGATCAAATTCATGCCAGATTTATGGACAACGGAAGCTTACTTACGCCATGTCAGCACGGGATTGAGCTCCACACAGAAGAAAAACAGCACACGTGATCTATTCATTTCTCAAGAGACAGTTATACGTTACATAGATTCCAAATCATGTAGCTATAGAAAAGCCAAATATTACTACTAATTACCACTAATAACCGTGTGAGACCAAATTGCGAGTGCTTTGTCATTGTCGTCTTTCATGTACCATTGTTCAGACTAGGCTAGAGGTGAGCTCAGTAGGTCGGGTTCTCTTCAATATGTAATTTGTAGTTCTAGACCAGATACTATCATGCTGTATCGGGAATCAACATTTTCATTTGCTTTTTTTTACTTAATTCTTATACGCACTTTTGTTAAGAAATTTATTGTTTTGCAAAAAGGGTGTTGCACACAAATAGTTTCACTAAAAATTCGGCCTGATTTATATAACAATATCGGCGCTCAGAAAATTCTTCTCTAAACTTTTTGTTAAACAAATTCTGAGAGGCAGCTATCAAACCGACATGACACCAAATTGTATTTGCTTTTATATTTGTACATGGAAACCACGTTAGGAAGATGATATCAATCTTCTCTAACAGTTCTATGAATACCAACCGCGAAAATAACCTTATTCATGTCGAAAGAGTTTGCTATACCCAAGGATGAAATCAACACTCATTTACACAAAGTTGCATCAATTGATACGCCACCAGAACTCTACCAACGCCACTCAATAAACGTCAGATAACTAATACTATTCTTCCGGACTATCATCCGTTGTCCCAAGAGTAAAAGCAAAGGAAGGTCCAAATTGAACGTTCTGCGACCTCTTACTCTGCGTCCTCTGCAACTGTCGAGTCTCCTGGCGAATGACCTCAGCAAGCTCCTCTTTATCTCTCCGAGCTTCCAGTGCCTCAACCTCTTCATCCTTTGGTTCTTCAACCGGAATGATCTCCGTAGGAGAAACTGACCCAGCTCTCATCCTCTCCTCTTTCAATTTCTCTTCCAGTTTTTGTCTCTCAAATCGCAATGCTGCATCCACTCGTCCCTGGAACGCCTCTTTATCATTCTCTTCCTTGATCGTAGCATAGTGTGCCCTGCGGTGCACGCCCAATGCACTCAGAATCAGACCCGATATTTCCAACGAGAATAATACCGGTAGAGTATATCTCAGATGTGGATTACAGCCCCTAGACCATATATCCACCAGCGTCTCGTACACCTCGTGTGCGGGCATAATATACGCCCATCTGTAGAATGCAGGAGAAAGCTCAAAAGGTAGAAGAATAGATGCGACGTTAAATACCACCCATGTGATGAGTGCCATGGGTACAAAAGGCGCTGGTAACCAAACCGTGAACACGTCCAAAGTTAAGAAGTTGCAATGGGCAAATAACCACAACGCGGCCCAGGTCAAGGCAAACTGGTTCCCATTTACCTTCCAATTGACTCGAAATGCCCAGATTGCGCCGGTGACGCAGAGGCTTCCTACGAGAGTGTATAGCAATGAGAGCAGGATACGGAAAAAGAAAATGCGGTGTGGGTTGAGTCGGGAGTAGATTTTGAAAGCCTCATAGAGGGCATTGATAGTACCCAAGAAGAAGAACTGCTGGATAATCATGAGGATTATGACGAGTGTGTTGTAGATTAATCGTGAGCCTTGAGTTGTTGGCTGGATATTGATAGATGTCAGGGTCCATGGTTGGGCAAAGGTGGAGAAAGTATTGGGTGTTGGGTCAAGGTTTATATTTGATGTCCAATTACCACTGGCATAGAATGTTGCTGCTACGGACGAGAGGGTTTGAAGGTTTGAGGAAACTGAAGAGTCGAGTGTGGAAGAGTAGCGGGCTTCGTTCCAGATGTAGGATATGATATTGGCCTTGTTGTACGTGTCTCCAGTCGTCAGAGCAGTTTCGATGCGATTGGAAGCTTCGGGAGAGGTATATAATGCCGCCCAGTACCGCGTTGAACATACTTCTCTCCCGATATCTGCAGGTGTTTGGAATTGCGCCGGGGTTTTTTCAACTATAGTTGGGAAGCCAGAGCTTTCAAGCTTCTCGTAAGCCTGGCGAATAGCCGTTCCCACCGCGCCATTGGGGTCATAATCCACAAAGAGAACATTGAAATTATGCATGTGCTGTTGCTGCTGATACAGGGAACCGAAAAGGTAAGCAAAGAGCGCGAAGAAGAGGATCTCCAGGAGCACAAAGTTTTTGAACGCTGCCTTGAGGAATTTGCGTCGCGGTCCCCGAACCGAGGGGTGGTTGGGAGGCACGCGATTCTCATGAGCTCTGGAATAACGCTTCATCGTTGCGAAGCTCGTGGCTTCTTGCGCTGTTTGATGCAGCGCTGCAACGAAGGTAGAGGTTTGAGACATGCGAGCAGCCGTTGAGGAGGTTGCACTCCCGTTTTAGTGTTTTCGAGACCTACTCGAGCTATTCCAGGCAATTGCGGCAAGGAATTGGAATTGGAGGCTTACTCATCAAGCTGCAGCTGCCAGCCCTTTGGGGAACACAAAGGATCAACAGCCTATTTTAAGGTTAATGGGAACCGCGGTCTCCCCAGATTCTAGCGCATTTATAAGTTGTAGTAGTCTAGTTCATTTCCATCCTTTTGTAAAACTTGAAATATGAGATAACTTATCTGGACGCAAAATTTTACATAAAATTATGGGTTTAGCACCGGGTACCGGGGTAGTTATTGGCAATACGAGTGAGTAATGTGAAAACTCGGAATATACAAAGTTAAGATAAAAGTAAGGTTTGAAAACTATCTAAACCGCACGGAACAAGATTTATTGGCTCATTTAAAGAATGGGCCTCGAATTTCCCTGTTGAATGTACATTTTTGTACGGTTTTGTATATTAAGATCAGTCTGGCACGTGAAAATCACGTGGTTCGCAATACCCCTCTCATAAGAGGTTGCATTCATAGATAGTTGCGAAAATACTACAACTAAGGAAAAAATATGTAGGTTCCTTTCTTGTAACAGTCTTACCCTGTCACTTTTCTTATTACTATAACATTTAACTCTCTTCTTGTAAGAACCTTAATGTTCACCACTTTATCCACTTTATGCCCCGCCTGACCTACGGATTCTGAAACAGTTCGAGAACTGCAAATCGTCAGGTATGACCGTTTCTAATTTGTGCCTTGAAACTAAATGTGCTATCTTTAGGTAAACATGTGCGGATTTAGGTTTGCTTTGGCATTCTGCTACCTAGCAGATTCTCGAGCTTTCTCAGGATGATTTCTCCCTCACATTCAAGGTCTAGCCTGGTCTAAGTACCAACTGCATTCTCTTCATTATTCTCCTCATGCAGTCTCCTCTCCGGCCTTATCTCAATATTGCCCTCCTTCGGGTTCCATCTGATCGCCTTTCTAGTTCTGCTCCCATTCTGAAAACACAAGAAACCGTTGACATATACCTCTCCCCTAAACATGCCATTTAGTTCTTCCAATAGCCTATCCATCCCCGTCATCTCATTGACCAGCAAATCTCTAACCCATTCCTGTTTCCCCTCTTGAAAAAATCTTGGCCACCCCGTGTTAATAACAAACTTCTTGTGGTAGCGTGCTTGTTGGCCCGAGATCTGGGCCGCGCGATACCATCTCCCATCGATACATTCCCAGTCTCTCCTCAAATTTCCCAGATAATTGAAATCTTGCATTGGTGTTTTGCGGTCTGTCTTTGCCAGTAATTGAATAGATTTAAGGTTTCCCTCATTCACTAATGCGATAAATGGATGGAGAGATTGGCACAGCCATGCTAACTCATCCCAATCCAACAGCTCTAATCGTATGATAATATTTCTGATCTGCTGGAACAGCTGAAGGCCAGCATAATGTTCAAATTTCCCTTGTAATTCACACTTTCCATCCCTAGGAACCCAGAGTCCATTGTGAAGCCAGATGAGATCTTTGCATTCTTTTCTTATCTGTTTACAGGTGAGGAGGAGTGAGAGACTAATAGTTACGTTGTTTTCGTTAGTCGCTGTAGCGGTTGTAGGATTAAAGTGTCGACGCCTGAAACGCGGATCTGGGCGTACAAAGGTTTGGGGAAAGAGTGGAACAGCATCGGATCCTGAGGGAGCAGCTAGCGTGTATAGATAAATTTTGTCGCGCAGCTCTCGAGGAATATCTGCGAGGAGGTTTGGAGGCATATTTTTAGGCAAGGTGGATGAGCGTTGAAGGCAGAAAAGTGCAATAATAAGCAATCAACAACGAGTAACTTGAAACTTGGTGGATGCCTGGTGGCAGCACTTTCGTACATCCAATCACGGATGTGGGGTCTTCTAGTGAACTATGGCTTGGTTGGTGTCTGCAAGGCTGAGGATTCAAGAATCACGCGGTGACAGTCCACAAGATCAACCTCCGACCCAGAGTTTCCCCTTATTAGTATTTTTTATCTTTCAACTTTCTTTCCTTAGCTACATACTATTAGAAATTATCAAGATCTTAATCCAGCTGAAATTGCATTTGTAGCGTTTAGTTTGGCTAGGAAACAGAGTCACGTAAGCACGTGATAAATAGATGATCTGGTATTTTCACTTGTTTAAGTCCCTAACGATGGGATAACACGGTATAATTAATATTGGTCTCCCTGTAACCTCTTAAGAAATTTCTCCCAGGACTTTTCTCCCAAAATTCTATGGCTCTTATGGGAATACGGCTCCGGTCTGTTTTTGAGACCTATACGAACTTAAGACCTATGTGGTCTTAAAGAACTTTGTCTTGAGAGCGCGGGGCTGCGTAGCGCAATCTACGTCCAAGCTGATGGCTCAAACGTCAGAAACAAGTGTAATATATTGCTGCGTTCTTTTTATCGTTGTGCTCTTAATTAATCTCTTCGATTGTTACATTTTGCACCTGTGCGACACACCAAGGCTCATGCAGTAAGTGCTCGCTTTGACACGCCGATTTTAGGCAAGGTATCGTATACTCAAAACCTAATCAATTAGCTGCTATCACAACTCGTCTTAATTTTGCATCACCACAAATGAACTCTCGGTTCTTCACTTGCTCAGTATCAGGATGCGAACGGCCAAGTATCAGAGCTATCGGTAGATGTGATATGTGTAACCGTTATCTGTGCGTCATTCCATGTCCCCATCTTTCCATAAATGCAGCAAGGTAAGTGGCACAGCCTTCACCTTATCTAAATTCAATACTGAGAATTTCTGTAATAAAAGGTCTTGGACGATGCAGCCTACACAATGCAGACTGCCGCTGAAATTGAACGTCTCCGCTCTCGGATCAACGATGTAGCAGTCTGCAAGCATGCTTCAAGTCTAAATGGTGGCCGGAGTTGCACCATCGAATATTCTTCCACGATTGGCCCTAGAGCTGTTATGGGGAGCGTCAACTACTACGCCCGCATTCGTTTCCATGATGGCTCTCCTTCATGGTTACTTCAAGTTCCACGTGTTGCTAGCTTCGCTGTTGGTCTTCCATCTTCGCTAGTTGAGTACCTTGTACTCAGCGAATATGCAACACTGAAGTTTCTTGAAACTACCATAGTGCCAGCACCTCGAGTATTTAGTTATGGAATATGTGGCACTGGAACAGACCACGGTACTGGCGTCAGCTTAATCCTCATGGAAGAACTTCGGAGGACGCCATGGACAGGCCAGGGAGTGTCTGGAGGTGAAGCCAACGAGAACGAAAAGGCTAAGGTCTGGAACGGTCTTGTGGAAATTTTGATGCAGTTAAAAAATCACCCTTTCCTAAGGCTGATTCTCTGTGCTTCCAGTCATCTAAAATCAAGGTATCGGCCGTTGCGAGTGACAGGTTTCTCGTTCTCACTCCTACGGGTCCGTTTGCTACATCTACAGACTATTATGCTGCTTTTGCTGAGCAGTACTTGGAGCTCATCGTGGATGGCCAGCTCTATACCGAATATCCTATTAATGCTTACCTAGTGTACCTCTTTTTGAAAGATAACGTGGCTCAATTAGTCTCGCAAGAGGAAAATCAAAGATACTACCTGAAGCATGTCGACGACAAAGGCGACCACTTACTCGTTGACGAGCAGCTGAACATCACCGGAATTATTGATTGGCAAATGGCACGCATAGTACCTCTACACAAAGCTTTTAGACCATCGCTTGTTACAGAAGATATGAATGCCTTGTGTACTGGGAAATTCTCACTGAGCCCCGACGATCTTGTACTCTCTGATATGCTGGGGAGCAGAGGCTTATTTGATCTGGCTAGCAATTATGACTGATGAAAAAATAAGAAGGTTCTTTTGGGACCTGGCCTTGGAGCCAGAATGGAGGTACGCCCTGCCGTTGACAAATGCAATATTGAAAACGTTTGGGGTGGTGGAGGGTTGGTCGCAGTGGAAGGAGAGCGCGATGAAAGAATACGAGACTGATGAATGCCAGAAGGGTCTCATTGGCTGTTCTTCAACGATGGGATAACAAATGCATCCAGCACAGCGATGAACCGTCTGGGGAAAGAGGAATAAGCAATTGCATAAGTGAGGCTAGGCCTGGCCTGGCCATTATCATCGTGAAGTGGTAACTTTTGTAGTTACAAACGGTGTAAAGGAAACTGTACGATATAATAATGTTAAGGACGTTAATGAACATGTATAATACATTAGTTGTTTCTGATAAAGAAGCTGTTGTGCTTTCTGTCTACTCTGAAGTCAACAATATATAGTAGGCTACAACCTGGGAATTAGACCGTATCTTTATTGATATGAGCCGAAAATAATTCCGACAAGTAAGTCGCTATCACATATTCCCTCTGTGGTCAACCACTTTAGCTGAGCCGCCCCGACTTATTTTTTACGATGTGAAATCGCTAAATCATAACCATCGTCATTAGAATTGTGGAGGAGGAGAAAGATGCTTAAGATTAGCTGACAGAAAGATAAGGCTTTTTGTAGATACTCGTCCCAGCAGATATTAAAGGACTAGGAAGTGTTGAGAGCATGAGATGTTCCTCACGCTACCTGCTGGAAGAAATCTTTTCACTTCTAAGCTAGACCATGTTCTAGTGTACAGTACGTACTATGGGCCTAGTTCGCCAGGATCTTTCCAAGATCTACTTTTAAGACTCGTCCTCTTTCTTGTATGTCACCAATCGCTGATTGTCTAGGTCTGACCATCGCCTCTGCTTGCTCGGTATCGCCAGAATATCCATTGTCGTTGTTGAAATACAGATTGAGATTACTTGAATCACCATCATCATCTCTGCTTAACAGCAGATCATCTGTTGCCACCTTTAAGAGCAGGTCTCATAACGATAGCATTGCTAGCTTAAGCCTAAAATTGTACAGTACATACTGATATAAGAAACACAACCTGTGCATGGATGTGCGGTAATTGAGGGATTCATGATAATCAAATAGAAAGCGTCTTCTTTAGCGCACTAGACTATCTGCTCTTCTAAGTCTCTTGATTCTGGACTAAAATAAAAGTAAGGGAGATGGCAGCATGACTAGGGTAAGGAGAGGATCGAGTGTCTTCTTCATCCTCTCCTACCTTACGTTCGATTTTAACGGAAAAGCGATAGATATTGGAAGGGTCCTCTTTAACTTTGATGTCAATCGTGTTGGGCATCTGGCCTGTGACTAAGTGACCCAATGAATTTGAGTAATTTTCAAACATATAGTCACGAACAGCAGCAGAATTGAGGATAGAGTTCCCAACAGCACTAAAGCCTCCACAATTTTCAGCACAATAATCTGAGTCCATAGCAGCAAGCAGTTCATCTTCAACAAACGGCATTGACCACAATTCATTGAATGAGCCATTAAATCCAAAGACAACTCCTGGTCGGGAGGCAAGAGTCGGTGACCACAATTCGGTAGGATATACCTGCCACATTATATAATTTTTGATGGCAGGGACATGGAAAAATTGATTAAGCTTTGGATTCCGGCTCTGAACATCACAGTCTGAATGGTTAGTCCAGTCAGAGTGCTCCACTGAAACAGAGAAGATTGCTTCGTTCTGCAGATCCTGAATATTCTTATAGGTAAGAATTCTAGAAACATATACAATGTCCCGGCCACCGCCAGCGAGAGTCAGTGACTGCCTGCATTCCGATCGCGAGAGAAAGTAGTAAAAGGGCAGACTTAAATCGAATCGCGAGTTACTTAAACAAGCAAAGCTTGCTACTCGCTCCGCTCGTAGGTGGAGGGTGCTTCGCACGCCCTTAGTGCACGTGATATCTCATTACATAATCAGCCTCCCTTTCTTTTAACCACCTCCTTTGTACGGCCCTAAAATAGTGATATAACAATGGATTTGACTGTAACGAACTGTAAAAGAAGTTATTTTAGTTTAGTATGACAAAAGGAATGATAACCTCGGTTCNTTTTTCAACAATATAACCATAGTTATTCTTAGTACTACTATAATACAAAAAATCAACTCTGAATAGAACTATAAGTCGTAACTTTATTGACATGCTAATATGTGAATAAAAACAATGAAATCAGATTGCTATTGACTGTAAAGTTATATATTACCACCTCTAAACCATCTCCTAAATCTTCTTTCTTTAGCACTTACAACTACTACTATTATTACTACTCTAAACTACCATCGCCATCACCATCATGTCTAACTCCGTTACTATTTTAGGTGTTATACTCCGTAACACTGTTTCTGTCCAGCAACTGACTCCAATGCCAGTTGTACATGTTCTTGTCTTGCATACTGGTTGTGCTTTTAATGGGGGCTGTATTCAAAACGATAAGGCCTTCATAGGCTAGATTCGAGGAGTTAAGAATGTCAGGGCAGCTGTATGCTGTTATTGTGAATCAGGCTGCAGCCTATAAACAGCTTGTGTGGTGGTTCTTGGTCTGTTTGGTGGTAATTATTGTAATTGTTATTATAACTCTTCTGGCTCCTGGTACAGCATTAAGCATTGTAAGTGACATATTCTACCCATTTACAAACTGTAAAAGGTTAACCAAATAGTGCATAACAATCTCTAAGCTGCCCAAATTACAATATAGGTCCTGGCTCTTATCATTCTAGGCATAACCTTAGCTAATAACTTTGGTAGTTCTCTTGGTGCTCCTACTCTTGCCCTTGGCCCTAGTAGTCCTTGTCGTGTTATGCCAGCCTTAATTGGTCTTGTTAGTTCATTCCAACCTAGTAGTAATAAGTAATCTCTTCCCTAAGCTGTATGAACTATAATTAACTGTCTGAAAGTTTGGCCTTACTATTCTTGCCTAGACTGGCCGGACCGTTGCATTGGACCGTGGTCCCGTCCGGACGAGACCGTAAGCCACACGGTCTCGTCCGCAAAAATTTAAGCGAGACCGTAAGCCACACGGTTCGGTCTCAAGGTTTTGAGACTGAACCGTGAAACGGTCCCCACTTTTGTTGTCAGACCAGACCGTGGTCTCACGGTCTAGTCTCAAAATTTTAATCTCAGACCGTAGACCGTACGGTCTGGACCGTGAGACCGTAACGCTAGACCGTAACGGTAATATAACCTAAATTAGAAATAAGCTTTACCTGATTAAGGAATATTAGCGTCAGACCGTACAGTCTGGCTGGACCAGACCGTGGAGACCAGACCGTACGGTCTGACACTAATATTCGGTCCCCACATTTGTTGTCGGACCAGACCGTAGTCTCACGGTCTGGTCTCNAAATTTTGGCTTCAGACCGTGGTCTGTACAGTCTGGACCGTACAGACCACGGTCTCGAAACGGTCCCCACAAAACCCACGGTCTAGTCCGGTCTGGACCGATCGGCCAGTCTACTTAAAACTACTTATCAAGTTAAAGACAAATACTTTGGATTTTGTAATTAACATGATTATAACCTAATTATAAGAAGGGTATTAGCATCTTGTTATGTATATATCAAAGAAGTTAAAAGGGGTTAAGTTATACTACAATACTTTAAATGTTAAGTTGTTAATTATTGTAAAAGCTTTTAAGATATAAAGATATTACTTGTTATATGTATAATACCTTGTTGAAGTTTTAACTAACTACTTAAATTATCATTACCTTATTTCTAAGTTATAATTAAACAGTAAACAAGCTTATTAATTATAAGAATTGTCTAGATATAATTTTAAGATTAAGTATAGACTAAGCTTTTAAAACCTTGTTAATAAGTTGTCATAAAGGCTTGATCTATGAAATACAACTAATATTATAGTAGTATACTAAGAGTTATTATTAAGTTTTCTTAGTAAGTTCTTATAAACATCAAATGTAAACAGTAAAGAACTTATAAACTTATTAAGTTAAGGTCTTGTTAACTAACTAGAGGAAGTAGATTTCTTGACAACTAAACTTGTTTTGCTAAACAGTCAAGACTTTACTAGTCAATTACAAGAGCTTAACAACTTTATGACAATTGAACTTGAAGGTACTCAAAGTATTATATCTTTTTAGGATAATATTATTATTAGAGTTATAAGTTGTAAATTATATATTCTTTTAACATAAGCTAAAAGGGCTAAAGTTATAACAATATTAAAGGACTTATTACTTAACTTTGCAAATGTTATTCATAAAGTATAGTAAAAGGATACTTTTATTGTTAACAAAGAATAAAAGTAATAATGTAATAAGCAATCCATTGTTAAAGTCTTAGAGCATAACCTTTAAACATTAAAAGATAATAAGCTTTTAAGATATTAAGGATATGTTTACATCTTTGATAATTACTTATTAAAGATTAAATTACTAAATACTTTTTATAATACTCTTATTAACAAACATTTAAGTATTATTAAAGTTTTAAAATAGTTAACTAATTGTTATTATTAGAATAATTTGTAAAAAGACATTAAGAAGTACATTTTTACTTATACTATTTGTTAAAGAATTAAGTTAAAACATTATTTACCTTATAACAAGTTAATACTTTTATTAATACTAATTAAACCTTTTAAAGAAATTTTAATAGATTTCATCATTAAATTATTATTTTCTACTTCTTTTAAGAGTAAAGAATATGATATTATTTTAATAATAGTTTGCAAGTTCATTAAGTACTTAATTTATATCCTTATTATCAAGTGTATTAATGTTAATAAAGTTATTAAATTATTATTATATCATATTGTTTGACTATTTAGTTTATTTAAAGGTATAATATCTAATCAAGATACTTGATTTAAGAGTAAGTTCTAAGTATTCTTTTGTTATTACTTAACAATAAAGAAGCAAATGAGTATTATATAGCATTCCTAGATTAATAATCAAGCTAAATGTTAAAACCAGAACTTAGAATATTATTTGTAAGTTTATTACTTTTTTACTCAGGATGATTAAGCAATTAAGTTATACTTAACAAAGTATATTTACAATATCTTATAATATTCTACTATACAAACATCCTTTACAAAAGCCTTTATAAGATACAAATTATAAAGATTAACAAAGTTAAGGTTAATTAGTAAAAGCTTTCTTTTAAAGTATTAATAACAACTAAAAGAGTTAAAGAATTATAAGAGAGTTATAATAAGATTATAAGTTTACTTTAACATACTTAGAAACTTTATAAGAAATAGTATAACTAATATTAAGTGTTAAAGTCTTTTAACTTTAAAGACTAAGTATTAGTCTTTATTACTTATATCAAGTAATAATAACCTTATTATAAGTTTACTAATAAATACTTAAAGCTTTAGAAAATAACAAAGGTAATAAGAGATTATAACCTTGTTTATAAGTTAAATGTATTAAAGTAAATTCATATCTACTTTGTTTTCTTTATCTTTACCCTTGAGTTGTATAAGAAATAAGAGAATAATGACTTAAAACCAGAGGAAGTGAGTATTATTAACTTAGACAATGAATATAAAGTAAAAGTAATCTTAGACTATAAATAATAAAAAGGAATTTTTAAATACTTTATTAGTTAAAAGGAATATACTAATAAAGAAGATTCTTAGAAGTTATAAGAAAATATTAATAATAATGAAATACTAGAAGAGTATAATGAGAAATATAACTTAAATCCAAATAACCTTAAAGTTAAGAGAAAGTAAAAAAGATTTAAAAGGTTAATAGTTACCTTGTAATTGTTAGGAACCTGAAGGCGGATCCTCAGAGCCACACTGTAGTAGCAGAGGAGACCTGCTTAGTCATCCCTAAAGTAGCAAAGTCACGTGCTTACTTGTACATTAACATTGCCAAGGAGAGAAGAGCTCTTCAAGAATTAGTCTGTACAATACACACACTTTATCCTCCTGCATCCCAACGTCGGTTCGCTGTCTAGGACTAATCGTCCATAATCCTTAACATTCTAATTCTTCTTTTCGGAGACAGCCTACTGATGTCGAGGATGGCAAGGACTCGAGCAGACTACTTAGCTACTACGTCAGGGAATACATCCCTTAAAAGTGAACAGAACACTCAACCAAATTCCATAAGGCTGGATGAAGAACCTACCCAGCCTGAACTTACGGGGAATACCATAACTATCACAGGAAACGACGGCGGAACTACAAGCTTACCTTCTGCCCTCGAAGAGTAACAACGATTGATCTAAGAACTCAAGGAAGAAAACGCAAAACTAGAACGCCAGTATAACACAAGGAACACAACAATGATAAAGGCAGAAAACCAAGTACAAGAACTCTTATAACAATAAGAAAGGATAAGGGCTTACTTAGAACAACCATTACCCACGTTAAACCTTCGAACTCAAGAATCATTAGGACACTTAGCTTCAAGACTTAGCAAGGAGCACCTGATGGTAACTTGAACTACCCTGACAGTGAACCCCCTTCCAGACACAAAGTCTCACAAGACAAAACGCTAACATGCACCCTTACCAAAGCCTTTCACAGGAAGATCCTTGAAGGAATACCATGATTTCATAGACTCCTGCAAGCTTGAATTCTACATGTTCTTGCATGATTACACTGACGACTCAGACAAGATTGTATACAGGATAAAGTACTTATCCAGTGTCCTAAAGTCAAAATGGAAATACAAGGAGAGAGCAAAGACAAAGAACTCAACAACATAAAAANGGATTTAAGAAAACAATACTTAGTATACTAGGAGATGAAAACAACCAGGAGATAAAAGTAGTAAATGAATACAATAAAGCAATGTTATACATAAAACAGCTAATTAAAGTTTTAACATAATACTTAGACATCCTCAAAGAGCAAATACTAAGTATGTTAGATAAACATAAGAAAAACAACTTGTTTACAAAGTTACTCTCTTCTTTCAAAGAAAAGATCATAAACTACAACGAACTCTTAAAGACTTATAAAAAACTAATTATTATAATAACATAATTACAATAAAATAAANGCAAACTAGAAAGTAAAAANGCAAACACCAGAATAATAAGGAGTAATAAGATAACAATATAAAAGGGAAATACTAGAGTAAATCTCCAAAAGAACACTTTAAGTTCCCAATCCAACAACAAGATAATTACCTAAGAGAATAACGACTATCACTTACATTAAGGGTAAACAGAATAAGCATATGTTGTTGTTTTAAATGTAACAAAATAAATTATTACACATTAGAATACTACTTATCTACTACATTGACTATCCCTCAGAGAACTTACTTCACCTGCAGCAAGCCAAGTCACACAACCTTTTATTATCCTAACAAGAACAAATCAGGACAACCACAACTTATCCAGAGAAATGCTAAAGTCCAAGAGACATCATAACCTTAGTCTTGCTAAACACTATACTCAAGAGATCTTATGAGAAAATAAAGCAAGATAAGCGATTAACAATAGAAAATTTACTCTAAGTCAAGGACCAAAAANGGTCAATAACAAACTAAACCAATGTTGATAAATAGTAAAACATAAACAAATGCAATTACAATAAAGTTAACTTAAGCATATAAATAACAAGACAACAAGTTACTATGCCCAAACCTCCAAACAATAAATAGATCCCCTTTGCTTATCCATAGCTGTTACCAAGTAAAAATCCAAAGATAAGATTCTCATGACAAAACCTAATCATCAACCTATTAACTTGTTACTACCAACATTGCCCTATCAATAAAATACTCAGTAGTATTAAGTAAACCTTAGTTAAAAGCTATGAACCCACTCATCGACTAACCCACGGAAACATAGAAATACTAACTTACAAAGTCACAGTATAAGATCTTGTCAACAAAACAATTTATAACAATGTTAAACAAGGAAGAAGATACACCTTTGTTTAAAGCCTTCTTCACAACAACAAGACTTATACTTGACATATACACTTTTGTAATAGTTAAAAGGGAACTACAACATTAAACAGATATTATACCTAACAAATATCAAGACTTTCAAGATGTCTTCAATAATAAAGAAGTAGGAAAGTTTCAAGAAGAAGACAAGCTTAAGCATGCCATTGAACTCCAAGAAGGCACTATTCCCTCTTGGAAACCTATTTACCCTTTAACAAAAAAGGAGATGAAAGTCTTAAAGGAATACATTCACAATATGTTAGAAAAAGGATAAATCCAACAATCCACTAGCCTTATAAGAATTCTGATTCTATTTGTCCTCAAGAAGAATAACTGCCTTTGACTTTATGTTGATTACCAAGGCTTTAATAAAATTACTATCAAAAATCAAACATCCTTACTGCTGATCAACAAGACATTAAACCTCTTAAGCTTAACTATAATATTCATAAAGTTAGACTTGAAAGATATATATTATTACATTTGGATTTGAGAAGAAGATAAGTAGAAAACAACATTCTAAACATGTTATAGTTATTATAAATACTGTATAATATTATTCAGGCTATACAACACCCTTATAACCTTTCAATAATACATCAACAAGGCTTTAATAAGACTTGTGAACATGATTTACATCATTTACTTAAATAACATTCTCATTTTCTCAAAGAACATAAAAGAGTACTCTTAATATATACAACAAATGCTTAAATGGTTATACTAATACTGCTTATTCATTAATCTAGCTAAGTATGATTTTGATACTTAATTAGTAGAGTTCTTAAGTTATATTATCAACAAAGGAGGTATAATGATAAAGCAAAGCCAAGTTAGCACTATCTATGACTAGCTTATCCTTACCTCTTATAAGGATATTCAAATATTCTTAAGGTTTATTAATTTCTATCAATAATTTATCAAGAACTATTCTAAGATAACTATGACTTTAACAAACCTGCTAAAAGGAATAAAAAAANGGAAGGAAGTTCAGACTATTCAAATTCTTGACGCTAGCATAAAGAGTATTTGATAAACTTAAAGCTGTATTCCAGGAAGCTCTGATCCTTATGTATTTTATACTAAGATTACTTATAATAATAAAAACTAATATGTTTAAGTTTGCTATTAGAACAATATTATCTCAGCTTATATTTAGTAATGTACAATAATATCCTATTACTTTTTACTCAAAGAAACTTAATATAACATAATAAGCATATAAGACATATGACCAAGAATTGTTAACTATTATACTAACATTTAAGCAGTAAAGGCATTACCTTGTTTACACCTCCTTAATAATAACAATAAAAACAAATTATAACAACTTGAAGAAGTTTATGAACAAAGAGAAACTCAACGATAAACAAGTACATTAGATCCAGAAGTTAGTTGAGTTTGATTTTAAGATTAAACACTGGCTAGGAAGGAGTAACCCTGCTAATACACTATCACAACAACTAAACTACAAACCTGAATTAGATAAGGTAATAAAAGACTTACTCTTAACACTAAGAAAGAAATTAAAAANGGATATTCCTCATAACAACCATAAACACAACTTGTCAACATAAAAAGGCAAAAGCCTCAAAGAGTAAGAAGACAAAGAAACTCCTAAAGGATAAGGTCTTTAAGTCTGGCCAATTGCTAAGGCTTACATAACCGTAGGCAGTCCTGGACCAGGTAAGATGCTTAAGGGCTGATGAGATAAGCAACATAATAATAATACTTAACCTTATCACTAAGACTAATGGTTACAAACACCTTATCTCATAAGTATATATTAAAATAATAACAACGCTTGAAACAGCACATAAACCTCCTTCTGAATCGATAACTTCTTTAATCTGAAACCTACAACAAGAGGATGCTTTTGTTTAAGGATAACAATGGAAGTCAATCTAAGACAAGAGGAAGCTAGCTAAAGATGCTAAGAAAGGTCAACACCGTTGTAATAATGCCTCAGAAGAAAGAACAAATCCTTTAAGCATAAACATGATAACCCTTCAAGAGTCTGGTCAAAAAGAAACTCAAAAGAGTAATATAAAGTTAAGAAGCCAAGGGAAATCACAAGATAAGCTTATAACCTTAAAAGAGAACAAAGTAGAAAACATTATAAAAGTAAATAATAATAACAATAAAAGTAATAACAATAAAGACAACATTGAGCAATAATAGAAGTTAGACAAGACAAGAATATTATATTATAAAGGTAAAGCTTATGTTCTAAACAATAAGGCCTTAAGAGCTAAGATACTGACGATGAACTATGACAACTTAATAGTAAGTCACTTAAGAGTGTTTAAAACTCTTAAGCTAATATGATATAAGTATTATTAGCTGAACATAAAGAAGGATGTACAATGTTAGATGAAGACTTGTATAATCTACTAACGCATAACAATAAAAAGATATTGTCTATATAGGACACTCAAGCCTTTACCAATGCTCAGAAGGTCATGGAAAGAGATCATAATAGATTTCATTACAAACTTGCTTACTTGTGAATAGAATAAAGTAAAGTATAATATATACTTAGTAATCATCAACAGGTTAACGAAGATAACAAAGTATATACCTTGTACAAAAACTATTACAATAACCAAACTTATAAAACTATTTATACAATAAATTGTTAAAGATTTTAATATACTAAAAGGAATTGTATTAGACAAAGGCCTACAATTCACTAGTAATTTTTAAGCATCTTTATGTTTCTACCTGAAAATCCAATATAACTTGACAATAGTATTCTACCCTCAAGGTAATAAACAAACGAAAGTTTAAAACCAGACCTTAAAACATTACTTACAAGTCTTTATAAATTACAAGCAAAACAATTAAGTAACATAATTAACATTGGCTGAATTTACATACAACAACAATGTTCATTCATCTACAAGAGTAACTCCTTTTCAGTTCATGTATAACTTCAATTTAAAGATCTGCATACATATCAAAGACAACATCCAAGAAAAAAANGGCAATTACTATACATAAAAGGATAGAATCATTAAGAGAAGCAAGAGAAGTAACAGTAGAACATTTGAAAAGGACTAAAAAANGCTCAAAAAAAATACTATAACAAAAAACAAAAAGCTTATAACTTTTAAAATAGAAGATATAATAATATTATCAACGAAGAACTTACAACAACAAAGACCTAGTAAGAAGCTATTAGACTAATACTTAAGACTATTCAAAGTTATCAAAATAACAAGTAACAACTTAACTTATAAACTAGAACTACTACCAACATAAAGAATTTACCCAGTCTTCTATGTCTCCTTACTAAAGCCTTACCACCACTATGTAAATACTATACTAAAACCCTCACCAGAAGTTGTAAATGGACAAGAAAAATAAGAGGTTAAATCAATCTTAGACTATAAAGACAAAAANGGCAAAACAACAATATTTCATAAGATAGAAAAGGTATTCTCATGCAAACAACACATAAGAACTACAAACACATTTAAGAAATGCAAAGAAATCAATTAAGGACTATCAAAATAATTTAAAAACAACAAAGCCTTGTTAACAATATAAAAATGTAAAAAAANCCTAATCATACAAAGAAAAGAAGACCTTGAAAGACCTAAAAGAAAACTTAAGCAATAATAATGACCTTAATAATCATCTCAAGCATAACCTTTGCCTTTTCATAACATAACACCTAACAAGAGGCCAAGATCAGTGAAGAGAGCAATAGGCTTTACAGTATAAGTAAGCTTAACAAGGACGAATTCGTCATCATCATTGTCGTCATCATCATCATATTGAAGTTCACAACAAGAACACTTACAAGAAGAAGTCAACATTGCTTATAACCTACCTACATTAGTCCAACATGTGCAAGATATAAATGTAGCCTGAGAGGATAATGCAACAACAGCATAAGAAGCAAAAGTGACCTGGTGAGTACAAAACGAAGGGACTACAAAGATGATAACATAGTAGCCAAGGGTAAACATAAGCCTAGTGCAAGGAGAAGGAATAACAAGGGCTAGCATAACATAGTGACCTTGTATAAGACGAGCTCATTGTACAAGAGGAGTATCTACTGAAGTAACAGCCATTGCAGCCTGATCAGAAAACTTGCCTTTGTTACTCAAGGCAACCATACTCTCTTTGTATAAATCCTCCATATAATAAACAGAGGATCCTCCTTCAACACCCCCAGAAACATCCTGATAGTCATCTTCATTGTCATCAAGGTCAAGAGGAGCTAGCGCATTAACATCATCGTCATCATCATCGAAATTCTCACCCTCTTCATCACTGGTATATTCCTCCATAACATCTCCATCCTCATAACAAGTGCATATAACAAAGAGGCTAGCCTAAGAAATAATTAGGAGAAGGAAACCAAAGTTAGTAGGAGAAGACTCACCTGATACCACAACACATCAAGAATACCTACCAACATCTCATTAAGAGATCTTGTAGTCTCACAATACTCAGCATGACAAGGGGCCAAAGGCACAAAGCCTTTTTTGACCTGACGACCATAGAGCTCTACACGCTTTATGAACTCCTTTTAGCGTAGTTTGAGACACATGGCAAGTCAACACTATTCTACACCTGGCACTGCAACAACGACATAATCTGAAAGATCAAGTAAAAGGTTAAGATGTGTAACAAACGAGGGAGGAATAAGAAGGCAATGCTTATGCATCCCATTATATCAAGTACATACTATATTACCTACATGCATTGTGCATTGCAATCCTGGTATGTCCGACTGTCTCTTCGCACAACGGAGACAACAAGGGCAGACAGGTTCCAGGTCTACACCAAGTGCACGAGGAAGCAAGATATCAAGGTTAAGTAGCACTGTCGACATGAAACAAATCAGCATATGGATAACACAAAAAGGAAATACGTACAGGGATTCATGTTAGAGTATAAATCATGTAGCATGTTACAGTGTTTAAAGGCAAGGACAACAAGGAGAAAAAAATAAGAAGTTAAAGGCATGAAAGGAATATTTATACACGTGTGCACGTTAACAAGATCACCAAATCACGACAAACAACTACAGTATCAAAGGCTTCATTGATTACGTCACTAGAGGAACCTCACCAGATTATTGACGTTTGATATCACGACAAAGCAAGCAAACCTCAAAATTTCCTAATTTAGCGACCTCCCTGATCCTACTGAGCAGTACGCTAAAGGAGCGGTGCAAAACCCTATTACAGGAACAAAGGTAGTTTGAAGGATGCATCCCTGGCACAACGAAGTAGGGACTACACCCCCCGACCGAAGGATCAGTGGCTCTTCGCTGGTGGAGCCCTGCATGAAAGACTACTGACTCTTGAGGGCAAGAGTCTAGGAGGGGGAGGTAATGTTAGGAACCTGAAGGCGGATCCTCAAAGCCGCATTGTAATAGCGGAGGAGACCTGCTTAGTCATCCCTAGAGTAGCGAAGTCACGTGCTTACTTGTACATTAACATTGCCAAGGGGAGAAGAGCTCTTCAAGAATTAGTCTGTACAATACACACACCCTATCCTCCTGCATCCCGACGTCGGTTCACTGTCTAGGACTAATCGTCCATAATCCCTAACAGTAATAAGGGTAATTAATATACTTCAAGTAATTTTTCACAAAGTATAATATAAAACATAATTATAAGAAAGAAAACATTATAAGACAACAGTTTAAATTTATTTAAAATATACTTAACTGAGAATTTAACATTAACTTAACATTAATTAAGCAAAAGATTAGCTTTAGTCTTATAAAGTAAGTAAAGAGAGAAACTAAACACTTAAGCTTTAACCTTATAAGGGATAAGCAAGAGAAAAGCAAGAGTTATACCTTACCATCATTATTATCATCTTCATCATTACCTTTATTATTAAAGAGTTCTTCTACCTTAAGATGTTATCCTTTGATTAACACTTACTTAATAATAACTATATAAGTAACTTACTACTTTATTATAATCTGTATAAAGACTTTTTTACTTCTTTNAAAAAGACTTATTATATCCTTAGACATTTTCTCTAATAAACAATTTAACAACTTTAATGTTAAGATACTTTTCTCTTTCTACTCAATTAACTCTTCTTACTTAAGTTCTTAAAGATATAAGGAAGATATACTTTTAAAGTTCTTAATGAATTAACACCTTTTAAAGAGCATAGTCATGAACTTGGCCAAGAACTGCCGCNAAAAAGTGGTATGTTGATATGATGCTTGATTTGAAGTTGTTCTTGAGCTATAGTTGTAGTTATGTTTTTTTGCTAAGCTGACTAATAAAATTCAAATTTGTTGAATATATTATTAAAATCTCCATTTTCTCGCTGTAAATAAGTCTTCAGTGTATTATGGTATCCTTTAATTGGAGAAGTTACTACTGCTCTAAAGTGATGGTGTTGATTAAAGGATGGAAGGCATCCATTTTCTGCTCTTTGAAAAAGGCTTTTTGTAAGGTAAGAATAAGAATAAGAGAAATGGTTTTGCGTTGCACTCTCTTTAGCCTTTATTTTTAGTAATCCTGTTAGGCGCTCAACAAGAACTCAGCAGGGGTTGATCAGGTTGTAAGGCCATTTTGCTTTGGCCAAGAGGGATAGTGAACTGCTAAAGCAGCGCGAGATTTTGGTAAGTCGGCTACTGAAAGCAGCGATCAAAACTATTTAAAACATTAGCTAAATTGCTGTCTCATTATTTATAAAAGACTATAAGTTTCTCTTATAAACTATTAATGNAAAAACTTAAATAGNAAAAGAAAAGAAGATCTATAAGCATTATAACAATAATAAGTAAAATATATAAAATAACAGAAATAAACTTACAGATGAAAAAATAAACTTACAAACAAAGAAAATAACAAGTAATTATAAAGTTTATAAATATGATACACTTTGACTATATGTAAAATTAAAGAATAACTCGATCAAGTAAATTGTAAAGCTGAGCATGTCCGCGGTGACAAGATTGAGGCACAAAAGCAGAGTTGAAGCTAAAGAGAAACGTATTTTGAAGTTGGATTCCTGAAATTGAGTTTTTGAAACCGGTTTAAAGTTCAAAGGAAGTTTTATATGATGAATTGATGAATGTGTAGTAAGAAAGAAAGAGAAGGGTTATTTAATTCATAAGTAAATGTTGAAAGAAGTGATCATGCAAATATATTTACTAATTGCAAAATATCTTAAATATCTTTTAAACCATTATATGATTTAATTCTTTGGCAGAAGTAATATTTATGGGTTTAAATTAAAAATAATTAGACTATAATGCTATATATTTGTTTAATAAGACCAAACTCTAGATATTTATCACGATGTTGAAGGGCTGCAGGGATTATAGTCTTGGTCGAACCATATATCAATTGCAGCGTAAGTCATCCAACCCCATTCTCGACATTATCGCCCCCATCATCGGATGAAGGTTACATTTGTTATCTTGACTATCCGTAGCTCCTTCCTATTAAGAATAAAAAGTAAGTTACTCTTGATAAGAGTTATAATATCGATTATTTTCACGTGCGCCACGTTCAATAGTATTACGTTAATATGTCAGCATTCTTATGGGCTAATGAAATCAGATGGATTCATAAGCTCAGCTTTCCTTCGTATTGCATTTACAGTACTTATTAACCAGAGCTCTTTTCCAAACTAGTTTTACAAGAGATGGGTCTTATTAATGTAATCACCACCCAACTCCACCCGTCGACTGAGCAAGGCGATGTAGTGGAGGTTGCGGCTCAAACATCACAGCCTGCTACAAGAGGGAAGGAAATTGAGGAGATCAATGTTGATGATGCCGAGACTATACAGAAGCCAGACTATCGTCATGATGTTGAAGGTGGTGTTGCCCGAGTGGAAGCTGTGCAAGCTGTTTGGGGGAAACATGGGAAGTATCTCATCATACTTGGATTAGCAATGATGATGATTATGTAGTATGTACATCTTAACTTCTATAATAATCCTCAACTGTCACTGCTGTTATCTAGTGAGCTTGATAATTCCACAGTGTACGTTTACCAGACCTATGCGACTTCATCCTTTAACGAGCTCTCTTTGGTATCTACCTTGGGAACAGCAGGGGTGGTAAGTTTCTTCTTTGCATTCTTAATCCGCCATTGACTATTGGTTTAGGGCTGATCAAAGCTTGCCTCAAAACTAGATTATATTTGCAGTAGTCAAACCCCCTATCGCAAAGTTGTCCAACATTATTGGCCGTGGAGAAACCTACATCTTCACCATTTCTTGCTATATCTTGTCATATATCCTCTGCGCCTCCGCCAAATCCATTAACGCATATGCTGCTGGCTACGTATTCTACAATATTGGCCAATCCGGTACTAATATCATGAACGATGTCATAATCTCCGATATCTCGTCCGCAAGATGGCGTGGATTAGCAATTGGCATCTCATTCTTCCCATTCTTGATCATGCCTTGGGTTTCAGCCTTCATTGTGGACAGCGTCGTCAACGGCATTGGCTGGCAATGGGGAATCGGTATGATGGCTATCCTAATGCCGTTCTGTGCTAGCTTTATCATAGCCACGCTTCTTTACTTCCAGGGCAAGGCTAAGAAAGCAGGAATTGTGGTCCAGCAGAAGATGACTGTCTACGAGTTCTGTTCACAAATCGATCTGGGTGGAAGCATTCTGTTCTGTGCAGGCTTTGCTATGCTTCTCCTTCCTTTGACATTGGCATCAACCACGACTGCCCGGTGGCGAACACCGTACCTGGATGCGTTGATCGCAGTTGGGGGCGTACTGCTTATCATTCTCCCCTTCTATGAGAAATTCGTCGCCAAATACCCCTTGGTCCCAATCCACTATTTCAAGAACGCTTCAATCGTTACATCCTGCCTACTCATTGCCACCGACTCACTGGGTTTCGCGTGTACGCACACTTATATCTACGCCTGGTCTACCGTAACACATAACTTCTCTACTCGCGTTGCTACATTTTACCTTTACACTAACGGCGTCACGCAAACTCTCTTCGGTATCATGGCTGGGCTCTTCATGCTCAAAACGCGACGTTACAAGTGGCTGATCATGGCCACGATCGTAATCCGGCTTATTGGATACGGCGTCATGATCCGACTACGAGGGGCAAATAACTCGACGGCTGAGCTCTTCATCGTGCAGCTTATTCAAGGTATCGGCAGCGGTATTGTCCAAACCGCGGTCATAGTCTCAGCGCAAGTTGTGGTTCCGCATTCGCAGTTGGCTCAAATGACAGCGCTGGTCATCTGCTTCTCGTTCTTAGGAAGCAGTATTGGATCGTCAATCGCCGGTGGTATTTATACGAATACATTCAAGAACCAGCTGAGGGCTCAGCTTGGAAGCAGTGTCTCAGAGACCGTAGTCAACCAAGTGTATAATTCGATCACAGGTGTCCTTCCAGCTTGGGATTCGCCAAATCGAATTGCGATTAATTATGCCGTAAGTTTCTAGCTCCTAATCTAATCTGTGATGCAAAAATCTGATATCATGATCTAGTACAGCAATGTGATGCGCTTCATGACCTACACAGCACTTGGATGCCAAATTCCTAGTTTCTTACTTGTGTGGTTCATGCCGAATTTGCTCTTGCCGTAAGTTTTTGCTATCCTGCGATTGTAATGGGTGCTAATTCTGTGCATAGTGAGAAGAATAACCTTGTGGAGGAATAAGAGAAATGAAATTTTACCATTTACTTTAGTAATGGTGGTAAAAGAGAATGTATATTTCAGTACTATTTTATTAAATTATACTGTCTATCTATCAAGCAGTACTTTTAACGTACGAACTCTGTAACCTTGTTAAGCTCTAGATGTCGTGACCAACTTGTAAGACTCCTCTAGATACTCCGTACATGGCGTAGATTTGGATTGGCATCACCTCGAGGCGGAAAAGGTTTGCTATAAACATGCATTTCAGAACGCGCATACAATTCTTTCTATTGTCTAATACTATCAACGTAATGCAAGTGACCACCTCATATTTATAATATCGATGAGGAAATATGATACTGGTTAGCAAAGATACATGTCCACTGTGTACTCCCGTAGGTGGGGTTTACAGTACGGTATTTAATGATGTGAAGCTAACTTATACGATTAGCTAATAATTAGTGCATCTTATCTACTAATAAAGCCACAGCCCAAGTGATAACTATTTCTTGTTTCGTCTCTAATACACTTTTTATACAACATTCTCTGTTGTTATCATGCTCAGAAGTTCTAGTTTCGCAATCTCTGTCTTTACAATTTGGCCTTTCCTTCTTTCTTATTCAATTCATATACCCGTGGAGACACCATTCCAAACAACCCTCGGGAGCCAAAGTACCGCAGCGGCAGCATGGAAATGGACTGATGTAAGTCTACCTCCTTTCGTCTTTATAGAATATCGGACCTGATTGGCTCTTTGATCAGATTGAACCAAGCCGAGATCTGATCTGGCATCCTTGTTTTGAGGAATTTCAATGTGCTAGATTGGACGTTCCTCTTGACTGGCTTGAACCTGGGGATAAGGTCACGCTAGCTATCATCAAATTACCTGCTACAGATTTCGATAATTACAAAGGCCCGGTTTTTACAAATCCTGGTAAGAGTTATTTGCCTGTGAGTTGCTCTCATGTTAACCAATTCCAGGTGGTCCTGGCGGTTCTGGGGTACGGTCTGTGAGGAGATCTGGAAAATCCCTTCAGAAGATTGTAGGAGCAAACCATGATATTATTAGTTTTGACCCTCGAGGCGGTAAGTAATAGATATTCTTGGGATCTCAAATGAAACTGAGGCACTGATATAGAATAGTTGGAGCATCTGGCCCTCTCTTAAACTGCTGGCCGTCACGACAGAGTGAATATCTCTGGTCTTTACAAGATGTAGGTGTAGTCGACTCACATCCAGGGCTCATTTATGATGCGTACGCTCGTGCAGCTGCTTCTTCTCATTTGTGCACCTCTTTGATTGGAGGTAATGAGAGCACAGGGATATATGGACCATTGAGTTATGTAAGCACGACGTCTGTAGCACGAGATATGCTTGAGATCCTGCATAAAACTGGACGTGAAAAGTTGAGGTATTGGGCGTTTAGCTACGGAACAGTTCTCGGTGGAATGTTTGCTGCGATGTACCCGGATAAGATCGATCGAATGGTAAATGATGGTAAGTTCCTACAGTTATGATAAATCTCTAATTCATTTCCTTAACATAAAACTTCTGTTAGGAAACGTTGATTATAATGAATGGGCCAATCGTGCGCACACTCACTTTCTCCACGATACTGATGCCGTGATGGCTGCCTTCTATGAACTTTGCCACAAAGCTGGGACGTCTCAATGTGCCTTCTATGAGCCTACTCCAGTCGCGATCCAAAACCGACTCGAAAGTCTCCTACAAAGTCTTAAGACGCACCCTCGTATTGTCTCAACCGCCTCTTCCGACTATTCAGGCGCTGATCCCGTTCCCGAACTTGTCACCTACTCCTCCCTCAAACGACTCATATCTACCTCTCTATACCGGCCCATCCAGCTTTTCCCCGAGCTCGCTCGTGTCTCCGCTGCCCTTGAGGCAGGTGATGGAGCGCCATTTCTAGATTTAGCCGGTGCCTGGGGACTTCGGCGGAAACAATTCTCGTGCGATTGTGGACTCCCACCCGACTTAGAGATACCAGATGATTCAGAAGGAACCGATGACGCGTTTCGAGCCATTATGTGTTCGGATGGTTTGGGAGCGGACGACACTGTGGATGGGTTTACCCGCTATGCAGAAGATTTGATGCAGATGAGCTCTGCTGCAGGTGCGGTGAATGTTCTGTTTCGGCTTGCTTGTGTGGGCTGGAAGGCTAAGGCCAAATGGAGATTCTCAGGTATGTGCCTGTAGTATAAATTTGATATCGAGGATTGACGAGTAGGGCATTTCAGGACCGTTTGGCGGCAATACCAGTTATCCCATCCTCTTCATTGCAAATAAAGCCGATAATGTAACTCCCCTTCGCAGCGCCCAGAACAACTCGAAGAGGTTTAGGGATTCCGTGATCTTGGTTCAGAATTCGTACGGTGTAAGGACATATTCTTCTCCTACCACGAACTTCCTTAATCATCAGTCAGACTCCACAAGACGCGCTGGCTAACTCATTACAGCATACCTCATTAGCAGCGCCGTCATCTTGCACTGCATCACACGTTCGAGCTTATTTCCAGAACGGCACCTTACCGGCTCCAGGCACTGAATGTGAGGCGGATGTTTCTCCCTTTCAGGAGACTGTTATTACAACGCTGGATATGGATAAGGACGAAGAGGGAATCAAGCATGCGTTGCGGGAGTTGATGGAGGAGATGCCTTGGACAGATTTTAGCAGTAGGATATGGTGGATAGAAGGAGGATGTTCAGGGAAAGATTATTTAGACTGATACCGCAGCCAAGGCGGTAGGAAATCTTGGTTATTAGATTTGAGTGAGTCCATCTTGGAAATTTAATTAGATATGAAAATAGAAAAATCTTACAATGTATCTGCTAAAGTAATTGAACCTCAGCTAACCATTTACCATTCGCTTCATGCAAACTCTGCTAAACAATAATTATGCATGCATAAATTGCGATGGCATGTTAGGCGATGGATACAATTGTATTATAAATTAGAGAGTGAATTCTTATAATCATTGCGATTGTTGAAGAATTGATTTCTTATAAAACTCCTTTTATTCACTTATTTAAGGAGTATCTCACATGTGAACTCTACGTTAGTTAAAGCAGTTAAAAGTTGAAAGAATCTTTGTATGTCCCCCCTGATTAATTGCCAAGCCAGACCGCAACGCTGTCAGTCGGTTGGTTAACTTAGCAGTTATGCTTACCCGTATGTAACCAATACCACTCGACAGCCATGACAGCTTCCCGGAAAACCCGGAGAAGGGAAAGAACGTAAGAGCAGAACCTCCTGTACGGTCATCTGTCATCTGTCGTATGTTCGAGTAATTAATAATTGACTTTTCCATACCATACAATTCATATGTAATCTTTTCCATCTACTTTGGACCCTGATCTGTTGACATATCGTGTAGTCTGCAGAGCCCGCGTAGAACTTCCTGATCCCGACCAAAAAAAATTTTAAAACTTTCCGACGGACCGAGCCCCTTCTAGGCTTATTTGGGATGAGGTTTTGGAGATCGCGGATCTACTCGGGACTACAGTAACTAAGGTGTGATGATGTCAGATTATGTGTGATTATACAGTTTTCAATGCCGGACATCTGCCAGAGTAAACTTCAATGGTCACGCCACAGAGCTTGACAGTACGACTCCAAGTGGCATGTCTCTCCGTCTCATAACGTTATTTTATCATCTGAGAGAGCCTTTTTCAGCCCGACGCTTTCCGGAGTGGAGAACTGAACAGGCCGAAAACAAAAGATATTGGTTGAAAAAAGCTGTCCTCATCTTTTTGGGAAAATGATGTGTGACGTCGATTCCCCTATTGGGATGGCTGAAGCTGTTGAGAAACGACGTTGGTCCACAGATTCATCGGATTATTTTGATTGTCAAAATATCACTGACCTCATTTGACGGATCTGCCCGGCATTGGATTAATGTATGTGCCGTTTTTCTCTTTATTTTTCTTCCGGGGGTTCTTCGTGACGGCCAATTTGTGATAATATCAGCTTTGGATAAATTGAAGCCCATTTCCGCGGGTCTGCAAATCATTCAAGCTGCAATCAGTTTCTTTTCCACATTGAAAATTTATAAGTTCCACCTAATATAGTGGAAGATCTACCTAGGTCCGAGTGGTTCCTCTAATATAATCTATTCGTTAGCAATCGACAATGGAGAGCTTCTCAGCCATCCTTCAACGCAACGATGTGCTGTCGCACAATCCCCCTCCTGCAGTTATTCACATAACTACTCGCGGTAGTGATTGGCTATGGACGGTCATGTCCATAGACTTTTTCTCACTGTTGATCATTCTCGGCATGCTATACATAACCCCTCGGACTGATCGTATCTTCCACTACATTACCGTCCTGCTTACTATTGTCACTGGTATTGCGTACTTTACCATGGCGTCTGACATCGGCTCTATGGGAATTCCAGTCGAATGGGTTAGACACGATGGCAAAGTTGCTGGTGGG
Organism: Scytalidium lignicola; assembly: GCA_002812745.2. Lineage (NCBI taxonomy): Eukaryota > Fungi > Ascomycota > Leotiomycetes > Scytalidium > Scytalidium lignicola. Next base: position 85,089 of record NCSJ02000126.1, read on the forward strand.
ACTCGGCAGGTCTTCTGGATCCGATACTTGGACTGGTATGTCTTGCCTTCACCTCAAGGTTAGGTTTATGTAACTGATGGGTGACTAGGGCTATTACACATCCGTTAATCATCTTTAATCTCCTACTCACTGCAGGTGTCTACTGGCACACAATTCTCTACACTGTTGTGCTGGAACTAGTGTATGTCCTCATGTTGTACGTCGGAGCTATTGTTCCCGATACATATAGATGGGGTTACTACACTATCGGCATTGTTGCACTTGCTCTTGTATTAGAGAATATCTGTTGGGCTGGAGTCAGACATGCCAATATTATGGGTGGAAATATTAGGTCTCTGTATCGCATCATGGTGCCATACATTCTCATCCTCTGGATCCTCTATCCGATCTGCTGGGGTGTTTCAGAGGGAGGCAATGTCATTCCCCCCGACTCCGAGCAGATTTTCTACGGTATTCTCGACCTGCTGAGCAAGCCTGTTTTGGGATTCATTCTCCTTCTCGGTCACAGGAGGATTAACATCACGGATCTGGATCTCCGACTTTATGACCGTTTGGATAGGGACAGAATCTTCAATGAGAAAGAAGATCACAACGGTAACGGTAACACCACCGCAGTGCCCGTACCAGCAGTGGCCGCACCTGCTGCAAATGGCGAGCCTGCTCAACAAGTTTAGAGGCCTTTCCGGAAAATGCAAGCAACTGGAATACGTCGCCTTAACGTTCCAAAATACAGCATAAGTCTTGCGCTACAGCATTTGCCTCGATTTCTTGCTCAATTCTGATTTGCTATTCTCAAAATGACATGTCCATTTTAATTATTATTCATAATGATCTATGATATCCCATAATATGTAAACTAATATAAATTGAATTAAAAAATACTTTTGTTTTTGCTTTGTCCCCGTTTAATATATCATATGTCGTCATCTCTCCTGAAACTTATACATAGGGTTATGATTCACTCATAATTTTTCTCTTTCCAATAACGTCTATAATTCTAGGTTAATGACAGTTAAAGTGGCCTCAAAGTGGCCTCTGGGGCCCGAGGGGATATAATCGTGTTGGTAAGGCTATTAGTACAGCACGATGGAACAATATTCTTCCCTTCTTCTCTCCCGATCCATATGCTATGATTGGCTGAGGGTCACCGCTTTCTATGGCCCTACAGCAAGCTCACCTACGACATTTTCAATCGCTAGTGTACACGTGTACATACCGACCGTGCAATCCAATAGCACCCCCACAATAATTGCTGAAAAGAGAAATACAATTTTTAACTTATGGAACCCTGGTTGAGATGATTCGGGTCAATTCTGGTAATTCTGGAGAAACGGCTGATTTGTGAGATAAGTCATAGCGACATAGCCCATCTCAACATCACATGCTATGGTTCTCTGTACCCTCTGCAGCAATATCACTGTTACAGGTCTGTTGCAGGAAAGACCCTCCAAAAGATTCAAGGACTCAAAAGAAGTTGGCTACGACCATTATGGTTCCTTCGAGGAGCTTGAGGCTTCGGCAGCTACATGCGAATGTTGTAGCTTGATCGTTAGGACTATTAATAAGCAAAAAGATTTTATTTTTAAGCCGCATAAACCGCATTACATTAAATTGATAGGTTCGGGGAGGAATGGAATCTCGACGTTAATTGTGGTCGTAACTGGATCCGATCTCAGAGCTTATTTTGATGTCGTTGCTGACCCAGGTATGTTTCAACCTCTTTCTCGGGATTCACTCTAACAGCACAAAAAGAAAGTGCCACTTTTTTGTCACGAGCTGTTGAGGGAAGGCATCCACTATCACAGGTGGACTCTGAAGAGAGCTTCTCATTGATAAGATGCTGGCTGCGCGATTGTTTGGGCAACCACCAAAAGTGTAAAGCATTCCAGTCGTCTGGACTCCAAAACTTTTTCCCGTCTAGAATACTGGACATCAATTCAAATGGGCAAGCAAATTCCATACTCCTTGCAAACGGCACAGGAATATCTGCCCAGTATGTGACTTTGAGTTACTGTTAGGAGACGAGCTAACCCTCACATTCCCGTCTTCCATAACCCTTTTTTTCACCCGCGCAGAAACGTCCGTTGATTATACTCTAATTCCCTTGCGCCTTCTGTGCCATTATCTTTGCCCCATCAAACGTCTTATTCCCTCCGATAAACCCAGCAGCATGAACAAAGACACGGCCTTCTACACCACATATCTCATCTAACTTCTCATCTCTGAAGCCCTTCCAAGCATCTGGCAGCGGCTTTCTACTTTCGAAGGAGTCTTTGCTTACCGGGACACACTGAATCCTCCACTTCGCATCTGGGACTGGCTTCTCAGGATAAAGGACGTATACAACCTTTGCTTGACCTTTGTCCTCGTCCTCAAGAGTGTAGAGATAATCTTTCCAAGGAACAGACTGACTATCGAAGACTAATATTCGCCCTTCTGAGCCATATCCCCGTCGTTTAGCGTACGCTGCACGAACAATACCTCTAGCAAGAAGCCATGATTTTGTATAATAATCTAGGTCCCTAGAGAACTCCTCTCCAATCCGCTTGCTAGCAGCCAAGAACTTCTCATCCTCCTGCTGTTATGCTAAGACTAAGTCTGAAAGTACAGGATTGTTCTAGTTAGGATTTAACCTACCTACCATAGCACTTAACGAGAACCTTCCGTCGTTGAACTTTTTCTCCAAACTAGCTACCGTAATGTTCTTAAGATCGTAAACTAAGACACCACTATTGTAAGCATCTAAGGCCTCGATGAAGTTCTCGTAAATCTTGTTGAAGATAATATTCACTTCAGGCGTATCTTCTGAGATACTTAAATACTGTACAATAATAGCCTGACCGAAGTGCAAGTAAACCAAGCCTGCAGAGGAGAGCTTGGTAAGGCGGTTAGGGAAGGTAATGTTGAAAGTGCACTGATAATGATCATACCGGTTTGCAGCTAGATTCTATTCTCCACCGACGTTTACTACTATGTGACAAGTCTTGAGAAGTGCTAAATCGCATGTGCGAATGAGTCAAGAGCTTTGGTAAGTGGGCAAGACACGGAGCATATAAACGGCGAGGGCCTTGTCCGCGTGAAAGTAACCATTGTGAGTGCCGATGACGATACCCTCAGTTTTCAGTCGTTTTGCTGATACTTCTGCCATCTTGGTGAGGCTTTGACAGAATATACAATAATAGAACAGTTGCGTTAAAAGTTAGTTTGTAGTAATGTCGTTTGGAGAGGAGTGGGTAAATTTTAGCAGAATTGTCAGCCTCACGCAAGAGCTCAAGTCGCTTTTATTTATGTCGATCTATTTTATGTCGACTGGAATATTCTTCATTACAATGAAATAGAAGGGAAACAAGACCAATAACTCAAAAATTAAAGCGCTCCATTGAAATAGTCAATGATATGTCCAGACTGGTCAGTCCAAATTCAAAGGGCGACCCATCCGGGTTTTTAAGTGTGCGGCCGCACAACTCGAGGCAGGACACTCGTAAACTATCATAGGTATATCCGTTTTCTAGCTCAAAAACAACAGCAATAGCATGATCCTTTAAAATTACTGCAATCTTATTTATGTTTTCTATGGATCTTTTATTCAATACAGGAGCTGCCAATATCCATTTACTAATTTTATCCGTAATCTTTCCTATCAACTAGATTATGTAATAGGAACCTCATCTAACTTACTTTCTATATTAAGTAAATTTATCTTCTATTATTTATTACCTAAAATAAACTTTTCTTTGATTCATATTATATACCATTTTCCTCTATCCATATCCCGGAAAAGGAATTCAGACTCTTCATTGATAGTATATGTAAATTTGATTAATTAATTAATGAGAAGGAAAACTTTTCCTAAATAGAAAAGCAATATAATAGTTGATACTTTGATGTTTTGATTATAAGAAAGTTTTCTCGTGTTTATATTTCTTTATCTCTAGGATTTATTATTATATTGTAAAGCTTACTATAAGTCATAGAAATGTTATAAGAATATAGAAACCGCTTATATATAATTTTATATTTCTTTATATATCTCTTTTTCATATAGTAAGCATCCAGATACCGTTAGAGGAATCCATTCAAATGCAGCTGAACCTCCATACAAATGAACACGCCTCTGAAATGGACAAGTTATCACTAATTCAATACTCGGGACGATACTATATATCACCGTAGTTTCTATATCTTGTATGCCTGTTTGCACCATACTTCAGATTCTAAGCTCATACAATTGATTATCGTGTTGCCTGCATACAAATTGTGGGATAGAACCTCACTGTAGCCGCACATCTGCTAGACCCTCATACAAAGCTGGGTCTTCATAAAACTCGGCGACAAACCTCTCTTTCATAATCTTACATCTTTCTTCCATCGTAACAGCCATCCTTAATCTTCCAATATCATCGGGCTTTTCATCCTGTTCAAATTGAAGTACAAGCAATCCTCCTTCCTTCGGCCACCCAAACCAAACATTCCTCAGCTCCTCGTCAGTTGGTTCAGTGTCATCCCAGTCCTTAACTAGCACATCAAGAAACCTCCTCTCACTTTGCCACCATTTACCACCCACTTTTCTGAGGTTCTCGCAAAAAGCATCTTCCTTTTCCTGATTAGCAATTCGTGTTGGGGGTGGATCTAATGGATCGAAGCCAAGCTGTTTAAGCTCGACCAGGTCAGCGTTCGGACGGATTATTACTCCTCCTCTGGAGGGCCATCCATAAATACTGCATCCAAATTCGCCAAAGCTAGCCCTCCGAGTAGTATCAAGCGGGATAGGGCGCTATCTTTTCTCGAGGTGCCACCATCGTCGGTATTAGCAGCTAGAACCCAGCCTTAGGGCAAACAAAGAGATGGTGCCGTGATGGAGAGAGAATTCCGATAAGCCGATGACCAATACAGAATAAAGCAAGGGAGAAGTTTGCTGCTGCTTAGGAAGTGTTCTCTAGATATTTGAACTCGCTCGCTGTGCCGCTGTGCCTCCTTCTGCTTGTGAAGGGATGTGGGGTCCCTGGGTAAGATATCGAGGAGGATAGCCGTTAATCGTCGAGCCTCAGGCAGGCGCATTGCCTGTCTTTCGTCGCATGGTTAATAACCAAGCCACCAACAACTACCATCTCACCAACTACTGTACCAACTTACGTAGAGAATATGACATGGCCGGGTCAGGGCGTGTTTGTGGACCAGTTGCGGACCATATGAAAAGTTGAACAGCCAGCAAAAAGCACTTGCTACTAATGACTTGTCTATGCAGGTAGGTGCAATATCAACGTCGTAATACGGCACATACAAGTCATGCCCAATCAGAGCCAAGTAAAACCTGCGTGCAAGATGCGCGACAGACAGGCGAGCTATTGATTTTGCAAACCGCATTGCATAAACTAGAATGTCTGCCGGATGAATGGACTACAGAGTTAGGTATATTAAGGCAAACTATTGCGAGTTTTGAAGGTGCACAATTGCTCTTCGAAGATAATAAGGTAACTCAGTGCGATTAAGATATTGAACTGTCCCCTATCTCTCTCAAGCATCTCACAATGCCGCCATTTAGGCTCTTCGATATCCTCGTATCTCTGGCAGTTTTGTCTTTTTGGGGCTTAGCAAGTTCATAGATGGTCATCCCAGCCGGATCTCCGGACTATGCCAACGACTCTTTTCCTCCATATCCATCACTGACAGACCCAACAGTCCTAAATTGGCGGGGTACACGGTTGTTTGGCTGGAATGGTTGTCAGCTTTCCGAGGTCCAAGCTATTACTGAAGCCTATAATGATATGTACAAGATATCGAATCTAGCCAACAATTACCAAAATATAGACTGGACAAGCGACGCAGCTAAAGAATTCTTTGGTCCACAATCTGGGAAGTATCAGCTCACTGATGATGTTAAAACCCAAATCACAAGTGAGAAATACTACCGTGCCACTCGCATCATGTTTCAAACTGACCTCTGCGGTGTTGAAGATATCTTGGTTCAAGTGCAACAAATGTATTATACTTGGCTGACACCAAAAGGTGCTGGCGCTCTTTGGATAAGGGTCAGTACTCCTGAAGCTGCTAACATAAGCGGTAGTTTAACAAATTCCGATTGACTTTTTCTAAGGCACGGTGTAGCGGCGGAGACGAGACTGGATATCCAGACAACACTTGTGGAGATGTCCTCCCACATGACCGCTGTTCGGACGGGTCACAACCTCTACCTGATGACGAGACGGCTAGTGCTCGACTCGAAGCCTATTCGGATCCAGTGGGCGTTGGTGGATGGTCTCAGATAACTTTCTGCACTGGCTTCTTCTCTAAGAATAATCTCGCTGCTGCTATGAAAAACCCATATTTGACAGATCTCCAGAGGTTTGATAACCGCGCTCGCATCTTTTCCCACGAAGCTACCCATCTCGATTACTTTATGAACGCTCCAGGAACGAATCCGCAAACGGACGATCTGACAATCAAGTGGAGAGCGGGGGGTCGTCCGGTAACAGACATTGCGTATGGTGCACTCAATGCCCGAATACTCGGGAAATACAGGGCCGTGGGATTTGCGGGCTACTATACTCAGCGAAATGGTTAGTATTTAAACCACTCGTAAAGTAAAGATGAACTAATAATCGCTATAGCGGACAATTTTGCCTTTTTCGCATTGGCAAACTATGTCGAAAGTCAAAAAGGGCAGTAAATTCTCAGTCGCTTGTGATTCCATGTAATTGCCAATGGTAACTTGGCAGATATCCGTACCTCCCAAAAACTAGCTATAGACCGGTACAAGCCCCTCGGGATAGAAACGGAAACCCGATACTGGAATATACCATCGATACTAGTGGTATTCTGGAGTTCAATGAAACTGAAGAATTTAGCATAGAAACCGACTCGTCGTATACACACCCTGGATGCGGAGATAGAAGCAGCTTTACCGGTAGCGCCATTGCTACCAATTTGACAAGCAATAGTTTTGGTACAGACGATGACCTTGGACAGGATTACGTCGCCCAAAATCAAGCCTGGCTTGCAAATTACTACACCTTCGATTTGAACAGTGTAACCCTTAGAATCTTGCCGCTAGGAGGTACGCACACTGGTCAAGTGAAGAACCATGATCTGACATTTGCGCAGATTCCATCACCAATGGCTTTCAAAGCACCGATAGAAACGGCTATAGGCTCGAGCTATACAACCAGCTCTCCGGGATTGGAAATGTTAACAATACAGTTGATCTTATTGGTTCTCTTCGATCTGGTACCATGGCAGATAATAACAACGAAGGGCATAATGGAGCAACTATAGATCAGATTGCATCCTTCGCAACGGCTGTGCTTCCTCAACAACCTAATATCGTCTTACTTCATGCAGGTACTAATGACATGAATCTTCCTCTAGATCCCACTACAGCTCCAGATCGTTTAGGAAACCTTATAGATCAAATAATCGCCGCTTGCCCAGATGCCCTGGTTTTGGTAGCTCAAATTATTTCGTCCGGGACTTCTGCAACTCAACAAAACATTATCCAATACAACGCAGCCATTCCAAAACTAGTTGCTATACGCCAAGCTAATGGTTCTCATGTCATGGTCGTGGACATGTTCTCGCAGCTTTCCTATCCCAGTGACTATACAGACGACCTCCACCCCAATGACCAGGGATACTCAATCATGGGCGATGCTTGGTATCGTACAATTGCTTATGCGAACGCAGAATTGGGCTGGATCAAGCCCCCTGTTGCAGGTGATGGCTCTGGCCATCTGATTACTTGCAACAGCCTTCCGACTTGGTATCCACAGGGACAAATTGCAAATGGAGCCGGCCTCGGAGCAAATATGTACCCTAATATCGTTTGCGAAGATTAGTAAGTTTTACCTACTTCTCATTTTGAATGGAAATATCTACCATCAATATGTGAACTTGCGCTGGGTGTTTACTCAAAGTATGGGTGGACTGTGTAATTGCTTCAATGCCGATGGCACAGGCGGATCATTCGGCCCTCCTTTAACCGGAGATTCCTGCTATGACATGGGCTACAATCTCGTTCACGCGGTTCACTTTGCCGGTAAGTTCCCCTTCAGGTGTTAACATCTGCACCAATACAATTTCCCCTCGAGAAAGTAAATGGAAGCTGATATAGGACAAGACCTAAACGGGGATGGCCGCGCGGAATACCTCTGGGTAGATGCCAACGGAGCTGTCACAGCGTTTCTGAATCTTGGTCCTACAAGCGGCCAGGAAAGTTTTACAGGAGCGACAGTACAGTGGCTTCCACAAGGGGTTATAGCCACAGGTGTCGGTGCAATGAGACAAGAAGTCCAGTTTGCGGTTAGCTGCTACTCCTTACCTGTCCTCATAAAACACAGGCTAAGGATACTTGCTCCTAGGATTTGAATGGTGATGGACGAGCGGAATACCTTTGGGTGCATCCCAATGGCTCAGTTGAAGCTTGGTTGAATCTAGGCGGGCCGAATGATGGGCCCAACGCTGCACAGGTTGGCTGGCTGTACCAAGGGTTCATTGCAACTGGGATCGGAGCCCCGGGTTCGTCAATTTCGTTCGCTGTAAGTTCATCAATCGCGGGCCTTTTGGAAACAGTTACGAAGACCAATAACGATGATTTCGTCCGAGACTAATGTGATGTGGCATAGGACCTCAACGGAGATGGTCGAGCTGAATACCTCTCAACCGACCCAAGCGGTGCTGTGACGTGCTACCTCAATCTCGGGCCCACGATTGATGACGGCCCGCATGCGGCGATAGTCGGTTGGTTGCCTCAAGGCGTGATTGCGACTGGCGTTGGAGGCGTGAGGAATCAGACGGTGTTTGCAGGTAAAGTGGCTTTCTTGTAAGGTGTCCCAATCTCGAAGTGGAAACTGACGAAAGCAGACATAAACGGGGACAGCAGAGCAGATTACCTCCAAGTAACTCGCTCGGGATCTGGCGCTGTAAACGAGTGGTTAAATGGTGGAGGCCCGAATGATGGGCCCAATGCAGCACAAGTAGTCTGGTATCCTCAGGGACAAATTACCACGGGTGATAGGACATCTGGTGCGAATGTCATGTTTGCTGGTATGTATTGCCCTGCCCTCCTTGCACTTCTTCAAATCGATATCCCAACCATGCAATGTCAAATTTTTGATTAGGAAATTGAGCTAAGCTTAGACCTAGATCTTAATGGCGATGGAAGAGCAGAATACCTTGAAGTGGACCCGGCTACTAGTGCTGTAACGGCATATATGAATGCTTGTCCAGCTTGAGCGTTGAAATTGAGTTTTTGAGAAGGAGAAGATGAGCCGAGCAGACCGATCACCACGGACGAGTGTTCCAAGCAACAATAGCCTAATCCCAGATCTCTAACGTCTCCATCCATGCAAAATCAGTGACTGCTTAATGTTCATTGGCAATCAAATCACACCATACCTAAGCCCGATTTTGAAGACTGAGGATAAACTATCAAAATTCCTCTTTTGTAGCCGACACACTAACAGTAAACATTGATAACTGCGAAAGTTCTGTTTCGTGACATTTGGTTTGATGCTTTCTCGGTGCAGTGGCTCACTCGTGCGAGCCGTCTCAACCTGGTTAGCGGCTTTCCGTTTCAGGCGATGTTGCGCGAAGTCGCCCAAATTAGATAGGAGGGAGGTTTGAAAAGAATTTTAATCCCAAGACGCATTTAAAATTCCTAGAGAGTAGTTGACTTTTTGACATTTACGTCCTCAGATTGCAGAAGTCAAAGCTCTTGTTTTGGAGATTCAGGCCGTATACTTTGAGTTTCTCTGGCCCGACAATCGTCGCCTTCTCCGAAGTTGGTTATACAGCTGCCTACAATCTGGAGATTCATTGCCCACCCAGCTAGAATTCTCTGGACCAAAACCCCTTTAAACTAAATTCTGGACACGACAGGACACAAGCAACCAAATACAAGACAGAAGGAGATGTTGGAGTCTGACATCAAAGATAATAGTCCAGTAGCGGAAGAGAAATCACAGAGAGTCTCTCCTCGGGCCAATTCAAAAATGGATAATGGACTTGCAAAGGAGCACATAAGGCCTCAGGGGGTTAGTTGGAGTGGGGAGCATGATATGTTAAACCCAATGAACTGGCCGTCGGGAAAGAAATGGCGGATACTCGCAGTTGTATCTCTGATGACCTTCATCACGTAAGTCTACATCTATTTACAATTCAATATGGAAAACTTCCTCACAGACCGACACCAGTCCACTCTCCTCATCAATGTTTGCTCCTGGAGTGCCTCAAGTCATGCGGGAATTTAATTCTTCGAGTGTCATTTTAAGTGAGATAGTAGTGTCAATCTACGTGCTTGGATTTGCTATTGGACCGCTGGTAGTCGGACCTTTGTCCGAAATCTATGGCCGCAAATGGGTATACCTGATTTCGTGTTTGGTATTTCTCGCGTTTAATATCGCCTGCGCTGTCAGTTCTAATCTCGACATGCTGATCACTTTTCGATTTCTGGCTGGTTGTGCAGGTTGCACACCTACTATACTTGGCGGTGCCACAATCGGAGACATGTTCTCGAAAGAAAAACGAGGAGCTGCCATGGCTCTCTGGGGAATGGGACCCCAGCTTGGTCCTGCCATAGGCCCCGCAATAGGAGGGTTCTTGGCCGAGGCCAAAGGATGGAGATGGGTATTCTGGCTTCAAGCTATAATATCTGGAGCCGTCTTAACTCTTGGTGTTATTCTGCTGCACGAAACTTATGCTCCAGCCATCCTAGAGCAGAAAGTGAAGAAATTGATTCATGAAACCGGTGATCTGACTTTGAGGTCCTCACTTCACGACGAAACTCCATCATTACAGTTATTATCTCGAGCTATGTTACGGCCAATGAAGATGCTTCTCCTCTCACCTATAGTTTTCTTGCTTTCTGTTTATATCTCGGTACTCTTTGGGTACCTCTATCTCTTCATCGCCACTTTTCCAACCGTTTTTCAAGAGCAGTACGGGTTCAGTGTCGGGATCAGCGGCCTTACATACCTTGGTCTTGGAATAGGCTCCTTTCTCGGGCTGGTTATCACAGGCAGGACAAGTGATGTGCTGTATAACAAGCTGACAGGGAAATATGGTGGCATCCCGGCACCAGAATATCGACTCCCGCCTCTCATGCTTACAAGCCCGCTTGTGAGCATGGCCTTCTTTTTATACGGTTGGTCTGCCCAAGCCAAGGCTCAGTGGATTGTACCCATCATCGGTACCGCCTTCTTTTCGATGGGAATGATTCCTGCATTTGTAAGCTGTTCCGGTCGCAGTCATTCTTCCAAATATGATTTAACTTGGAGCTAATCTTCATGGTTTATTAGATTTCGATTAATATGTATCTTGTGGATACATTTGGTAGGTATTCTGCATCGGCTCTAGCAGCGAGCAAAATTCTACAATCAGTTGTCGGAGCTTTCCTGCCTCTAGCTGGGCGACCGTTGTACGATGACCTCGGGCTTGGATGGGGCAATTCGGTGCTAGGTTTCATCGCACTAACTCTCATTCCTGTTCCTTGTCTCTTCTTCAAGTATGGTGAGAAGATAAGAACAAGGTTCACGTTGAGTTTCTGAAATACGTCACGTCTAGGAATTGTCGTAAAACGCCGTTTGGACAATATTTAGTTATATGTAAGTTGCTATAGTTATGGTACGTATAGATAGCGTCGTTTGAATTGGATTCTCGGGCTTTGTATTGTCTCCCCTCAAATTGTTTTATGGCAGGTATCAGCCAATTTATTACTATGCATAAAGTTGTATAAATTCTATATTTGTATCTCGGTATTAGATAATCTCATAATTCTACAATTATCGACTAGAAAGTGCTTTTAGTTTGTTCAACTCAATTAAATTTAAGTTAAATTGAGTTTTTGTGTTTTTTTTTACACACACTGAATATATTTGTTATATATTGTTAATGTTTAAGCTAAATGTTTTTAATTGATTGATTGATTAATATTTATTTATGACCAGTGTGTGTAAAAAAAACTCAAAAACTCAACTTAACTCAAAACAACTTAACGTATAATTTTATACAACTTTATACAAGTGACAAAATAAGTAATAAAATAAGTGATAGCAAAATGATTAGTAAGCTCATTAGTTTAGCTAGTAAAATCAACTATCTTATTGGTTAATCTGTATTACTAATCAAAGACTAAGCTTAAATAAGAATGTTGAGTCAACTCAATTTAAATTGGGTTGAGTTGAGTTGAGTACACTTTAAAACTCAACTCAACTCAACTCATTATACACACTGTTTATGACCACTAAGGATATCGTTGTGTAACTTCCCTGGGGGTACAACGTCAGGTTAAGCTAAAGGTTTTATATACATACAATATTGTAAAAGTCATCTTTGCTGCTTGTACTACTATTGATGAACTATAGAATATGCATTTGATGTTCACACATAGGGGATTCTTGCGGCTTGATCCTATAACGGAGAAGTTTGCAATTGATCAGAAAATGGTAGATGGACACATCGTTGAATTAAAGCACCAGCTCGCAGATAAAAAAAGAACATCTTCTCATGGATTCAGGCTTGGAATTCGTACGCTAGCCGCCTTTTCACATGCAATTTTGGAAAACCATGTAACTAACGCCTTTGGTCGTGCTCACGTTGACTCGATGCTTTCCAGCTCGGAGCGCGTGCGGCGCCAGATCTTCTCTAACACTAATAATGTTGTTGAGTGCTTGAAAAATTCTTTACATGAATGATTCGATGTTGATAACGTACCAGATGGGTACCTCTCTTTCCCATCCAGCCTCGGCAGTCTTGAACTCTATCCCCTCGGGCGCTTTGAGGCCACTGTCCACTGTTAGCGCCATGCCTAAGGCTACATTTCAAGTAGTACCGAACACCAAAGAAAGATAATTACTTATTTAAACGTAATAACTTGTCGTGTTGATTTAATTAAGTGAAATGGTAATTTATTTGATATTGTATTATACTGTAATATTTAATAGATTTCTTTTAGCTTATTTGAGAGTGGTTTTGTAGCTTCTTATAAATTACTATACTTGTAAAGATATTTACCAGTACTTACCAGCCAATCGGACACTACATACATTTAAGGTATAAATACAGGCATCAACGGCTATAGCGTCCGATTGAGGGGTGTGTCCGGTTGGCTGATGAATACTGGCATGCCTGATTTGTTTACGCGATCTTACGCGATCTAGGGCCCGAGGGGATAATCCCTTCATCGGCCTCATTCAGCTTCGAGATCAGTCTTCGAGAATCCCGATGGAATCATAGAATTTCATTGAGGTCGCATTAAGGGGCGTAAAGTTGCAGCGGACGCTCCGAACCACCTGCATTAGCGAGATTATAGGGACGCGTACTTATCTTTGACGAGCGGGTGAAGGGATTCGTAGGATGTAATTAAGGAACTAATGGAAAAGCCTAGTGGGGGAGGCGTAGACGGGGGGGTTGATGCTAAGTTAGAGTGTACGTCTGTAAAGGGACGACAAATATTGGAAGTGGGTTACTATGCTCTATGGGGAAGATATGAAGGGCCAGTTTGGTAGGATAGATGTTGACAAGAGCTATTGCCTATTGGCATACGGATCCGTAGTGAGCTTGTTTAAGTGGTGGGGGAATAAAATTGAGTGTGAGAGCAGGATACAACCAATCAGCGTCATCGCTTACTGGCAGAATCTCTATACAATTCGATACTGATAAAGACAGTTAAGCTTTATAGCTCAAATTCTCCAAAATATATATGCATTGTAAATACAGATAGATCTGTAATAATTCAAACTCTTATTTCAACTCCAAATTAAGAATTTACTAAGTATTATAATGCTTTTTTCTACAAATCGTACGTTGACAGCCTGTACTCCGTAAAGTCATGCAACCATATCAAGAAGGCGGTGTCTAAGAATATGATAACAAAGGCCAGGCATCAACCTTGCCACTTTACTTTTATTCAGGGTGCAACTGTGTATCTCTGTACGTACAGCACAGTACTGTGCTGTACCGTAGTCCTGTTTGTTCTCTCGGGATGAGTAACGCAAATGGGGAGGTGATTAGGCGCGCCAGATAAGATCAGGCAAAGATCGACCGTGATCGTGGCAACATTGGTCTCCTCACACACCACTACACCACAGAAATACCCTCAATTTCCGCAGAACCTGGTCAGCTTCGCCAATTAACCGTGGGCTAACACGATGTCACCTTCCCCAAATGGTTGATATGCGGATTGCCCGGATGTAACTGGGATCTGGTCATCCACACCTTCGCAAATCGACCGAAGATGCTTATCTACTTATCTATGATTTGCTGTGTAGTACTTACTGTACATGACGCTAATGACTGGCGGCGTAGCTTGAGGTGCTCAAAAGATGGGGTCGCAGCTATTTTTCAAAATATCTCACGGCCTGGTTATTTCTTCATTCTCTCCTTCGCAACGATGAGTCTCAAACACGAAAATGGCGATCTTGCTGAGAAGCATGCTAACGCTGCTGCTCCGGCCTATGAGCAAGGCGTTCTCGAAGAGCACACACGCGATGGGAATTTCAATGGTGACCTAGAAAATATGGTCGTAGTAAACGAGAACAAGCTTCACCAAGACCTGAAAGGCAGGCACATGCAGATGATTGCCATGCAAGTTCAGCACACCGAACCGTCATCGGTATACTAACGTATGCATATAGTGGTGGTGCAATTGGCGCTGGCCTGTTTGTTAGCTCTGGCGGTGCTTTCCAGACTGGTGGACCTGCTTCTGTGCTTCTTGGGTTCCTGATTGTTGGTATGTTATATGCTATTAGGATTGCGCCATGGTAACTAACATGAGTTTAGGCGGCATGATGTATGCCTCTTTAATGCTGAAAGGCTTGGTCATTAGCTAACTTGGTCATTTAGTTACCTCGTGATGCAAGCGCTCGCGGAAATGGCTGTCATGTACCCGGTCAACGGAGCCTTCACTATGTACATCTGCCGCTTTGTTGATCCCTCTTGGGGTTTTGCTTGCGGCTGGCAGTATGCTATCAGCTGGCTGACTGTCCTTCCCTTTGAGATCTCAGCTGCTTGCAACATCATCCACTACTGGCCCGGATCGGAGGGCATCAACAACAGTGCTTGGATCGTCCCGCTGCTTCTCGCTTTGGTTGTCATCCAGTTCTTTGGCGTGAGGGGTTATGGCGAGGCAAGTTTTACCGAAACTATTCTAGGAACTGAGTTAATTGGAACAGGTCGAGTTTATCCTCAGTATTATTAAGATCACGGCTTGCGTAGGCTTCATGCTTCTCGGAATAATCATTAACTGCGGCGGCGTCCCAACAGACAACAGAGGCTATATTGGTGCAAAATACTGGTATGCTCAAACTTTCGATGTGGCTCTTGGCAAGGCTAATAACGCAATATAGGCACTCGCCTTGGACTGCATTCCTCAACGGCTTCCATGGCTTCTGTACTGTTTTCGTTACAGCGTCGTTCTCCTATACTGGCACTGAGCTCACTGGACTAGCTGCTGCCGAGGCTGCCAACCCTAGAGAGGAAATTCCAAGAGCTTCCAAGCAGGTGGTTTGGCGTCTCGCCATTTTCTATATCGTCAACCTCTTCCTTATTGGGTTGATTGTACCAGCCGACAGCCCCTTGTACAGTGGCGAAGGTTCCGAATCCCGTCACTCACCTTTCGTCATCGCCATTCAGCTCGCTGGCATCAAGGTCCTCCCATCAATCTTCAACGCTGTTATCTTGATTTCTGTCATGAGTGTCGCCAACTCCTGCACTTTCGGCTCGACTCGTACGATGCAGGCTCTAGCCGCAAATGGTGGGTAACACCGTTCCATAACTTTCACATAATGCTAACTTCATACACAGGCATGGGTCCCAAGGTGTTTGCCTATGTTGACAAAAAGGGACGCCCTCTTACTGTGGTCCTCCTTCAACTCCTCTTTGGATGCTTAGCTTTCATCAACTTGGCAAAGAGCGGTGGAGATGTTTTTACTTGGCTTTTATCATTGTCAGGTCTTTCCATCCTCTTTATTTATGGTAGTATTGCGCTGGCTCATATTCGCTTCCGCATGGCCTGGTAAGCTCCAAACTGCACTATCGGCTGGCTACTCGGTGACTAACTACTTATAGGGCCGCCAATGGTCATTCCGTAGACGAACTGCCCTTCAAGGCCGCCTTCGGTGTTTGGGGATCCTACGTGTGCTTGATCATCAACGTCCTCTGCCTCATAGCACAATTTTACGTCGCGCTGTACCCAGTCGGGGGTCCCAACTTGGATGCTAAAACGTTCTTCGAATCATACCTCGCCGGTCCTTTCCTTATCGGCCTATACTTAATGTGGAAGGTCTACAGCTGGTTCGTGCGACCAGAAGATCGCCCACTATACGTCAAAATAAAGGATATTGATATCTACACTAATATGCGAGAACCTGAGCAAATCATTGGCGGTGCAGATACTGGCGTCGCCGAAATGCAAGACGAGAAGAAGAAAAGAGGTCCTAAGGATTACTTGATGGCTGGTATCCGAAATATCATATAAATTGTTGCAATTCAGTGAGACGGTTTTTCTGGTGGTGTTGTAAGTCTAGGGTTCATGCCATACTCGAGAATTTTAGAATGAAATTAAGCTTATTAAATAAATCGAGACTTATAATATATCTAAGACTATTCTTTTATTTTATATATCTACGTTGGGTTGAGTGTAATTGTTATACCTTCTATATTAAATGCTCTTTGTAAGCACGCACTGGAAAAGCTAGGATTATATTAGTCCGAGATGATAGTCGGCCTATAAGATGAATTCGAGATATTTGTAACCGCTTCCAGTTTAGGAAAAGCACTAGTTTTTAAAGGTTGGACGAAAAAGACAATTCGCTGAATAGCACAAGGAAGAATGCAAGTCTACGAGACACATATCTATACAACCTCAGAGGGCTTCTGTTCCTATCACATTGTTTATGTGGATGAATCTGGTTGCGACAAACGTATTATGTTTAGACGGAATGTCATTTTATAAATGATATACTAACTGTGTTTTATGGTGATAATTATTATAAAGGTGGTGAGGTGAAGTTTTTTTTTTACAGTCATACTCTTTATTCGGCTATTCCTAATCGGGCGCCTGTAAAGACTCCTCGAGCTACAATACACGGTTTTCTACACTGATATTCCATGATCCTGCCAGTGGCAAAATAATCAACAGTTAAAAGAAAGATGATTAAAGAGAAGAAGAAACAACTCAAAAGCTTGAAACCCGAAATAACTCAAACTTAACACCCATAACTCCATAATGTAGTTGACCGTCTCCTTGTATTGCACAGCGTGCTTTATGCAGTTTTGCTCTCCTCAGGGTCCATCTCATATATCGGTGTCTGTTTTTATAGAAGGTAAGTGTACTATACGCGTTACATCATCGCATATTCTCTGTACAACTCTGGTTTGTAGTGTTTAAACTGGTCCAAGAGGCCAGTTGTTAACATGAAACCCACAACCTTTGAGGTATATATAGGATGTCCGAGCGATATCTTGGTGTCAGGATCGAGGCCACTGGTGAGGTGAAGTTGAAGCTTAAGGCTACAGCTCCTCTACCAGTAGAGTATTTCGCATTTGTCTCATCAAATTTCGGGACCAATTGCTATGTGTCATTCCTTGGTCTGATTTTAGAAACTACTAGCCGGTGTGCACTTGCGGGTTTATACCAACCAGACACATAGTGGCCCTTCTTTATCTGCCAGCAAGATTCTCAGGCCAACGAGATTAATCCATGAAAAAACCGGTAGAGAGTAAATTCCACTCATCCCAGCTGGCTATGTCATTATCCAAAGGTGCGCCAGCGGCAAATTCGTCCCATAATACTGATATTGAGTCCTTTTCGACAGGATAATTACAGCTAGAACCGACACCAAAAGGGGTTTGCGGAGCGTCACTGTTGGGAAATTTCACGGTTCCCAAGTCTTCTTCCATCATATCCTCAGGATTGTGACGATATGGAGTCGACCACCCTAATTTCTGCCAGACTCGTCTTTTCAGGGTAGTCAAGGCGATATATCTCGAGTTGTACTGGTGGATATTACTACACCGCGCTATCATGAAGCTGATGGAAGCACTACTTCCATTCAATATGCGGCTCAACCTAAAATTAAAGACCTGATCAATCAAGTCTTTACTAAGAATAGCCTCTTCGTCTGGGCATGGACAACCATCTAGATGCACCAGCAGAATCATTAACGCGTGAATAGGTTGAATGAGTCCTGGAACAAACCAGCTAAAGCCTAGATTTTGCGAGAGGATGGCGAGTTTGAGAAAATTTTCGAGAAATGATCGAGACGTTCTGCAAAAATCATTGTCAGCAAAATATCAGCAGAGAATTTCGATCGTTATAGGCATACCTCACAACCTCACTGCGGCAATCCATTCTCTTGAATAGATCCAATTGCCAGAATCGAAGGCCAAGCATACAATAAGCACGATCAATCAACATCTCAAGATAGACGTGTGCCCATTCACTTTCCGTACCCTCACCAATTATTTTTAGCAGGTTTTCAATGACTCGGCTGAAATGAATAATTTCATGCTGCTCGGGCTTTCGTTCAAACCAAATTTGCATGCGGTGTGCCCACTCCCAGTGGCCCTGCATCGCGACCATCATTGGCGATGGCGCATTTGCTTCACTCCTCATGATTGTGTCGTCCGATATGATAGACGGCTTTTCTGTGGTGTGACTTCCTGAGAAGATAATTGCCGGCAATCCAGTCGCGATGGTTGATTCTACATCTAGATATACCAGATGCCACCACAACCGACGGTGGGCTTCTTTATCTACGTCATTTCTTATATTCTGACTGACATGGAGTTGTAAAGATTGCGCAAAGCGGATGGACCATGGCAAGAGCCCATATGCTGTGAATGGAGCAAGATGACTGGCTCGAAAGGTATTCATGATAAGAATACCCTGAAGGAGCATTATAGAACTTGGGGATGGCGTAACATAGTACGAAGAAATGTCCAGTTTTTGTGCAAGCTCGTCGTAAAGCTCATAAATGACCGACGATTGACCACTAGACTCTAAACTACTAGAATTAGCAGCACCGGTGTAGAGTATAGCCAGGATTAGGAGTAGCCGCTCGGCGGAAGTGCCTGGCGAGAGATTATCCCAGAACTTAGAGTAAGCCTGTCTCAGCGCTGGAATATGGAAGACTGGAATGGCAGGGTGAATGGTGATTGTGAAAGATTCGAAGAATGGTTGGCATATATCCTGTGGAGGCAGCTTAGCCCAGATGGTTGATAAAAATGCCTCTCCAAAGGAGCTGATTGGGATGAAGGGATAATCCGATGTAGGCTTGCATCCGTGTATCTCCTGGGCTATGGTAGGCTTTTAAATTATTAGTATATATGTCGATTATTTGTTCAGTAGAGTGGATTTTATCCTGTTGTACCTGCGTTTGTTGGAATTCACCTGCTCTCCCGGCCTCTCCCTTGCTACCTGCAAGTATCCAGAAAGGTATTTCCTGCGACGTCCCTTCTCCCAGCTGTGGCTGATCAATGAGAGCTCCCTGCTGCTCGATGACCGATTTCCAGGTCTTAGACGAGGTAGTAGGCTGTGTGTTCGGTCCCAATTCCTCCAGACCGAGAGGTTGGACGAATTTGATTGTAGGGACAGGAGTGCTGATATATTCGCACCTTCGCCCTCCTCTTTCGCATCGCAAACAGAGTGGTCTCACACGATCGCATTTGACCTGTGTTGCGGATGCCTTAGTCCCTTGTTCAAGAGGCCAAGATGATACATACCCGACGATCACGGCATGTTGTACATGCGGTAGCCTGGCGCCGCCGCCTCGCCTCTGGCCCAGGCGCAGTCATTTGGACGGGGTCTAAAGGAGCAGTAGCAGTAGCAGAGAGGAGTCCAGTTGACAAATTCGCGGTATTCATGGACAGCAAGGTTTCCTTTGCGAAGTAGCTCTCAAGAGGAATAGCGAATGCTTATTCAGTCGAACTCGCTTAGATGCCTTCATGCCTCGATACAAGTTCGTGCGCGTGTCCAGCTCGAAGCTTCTAGTGCCAACATGAAGATTTACGTTCAAACTCGTGAGTCTAACCTTGCACCTTTAGATGACAAAAACCCGACAATCGTGATTAATGTTGAGGACGGAATCGATCCGACTCGTGGAGAGTTCTAGGCATGGCTTTCCAGTTATTTGCAGATGGATTAACTGTCTTCAAGAATAATGGGGCTTCTGACAGGGAAAGGGTATATCTCATTATAATCATAAAAATCTAGAATTCTACGTCATATACTCGTCAACAATATACTTCGAACAAGGCCGAATAAACTGCTCTCTGGATTCTTATTGGTTGAATGGCTCCTTTTCAATGGCATGCTAGGAGTAGCGCTTATGCGGGAATCTCCGAAGCTCCACTAAAACGGGCGGAATTTAGTGCGTTTTCTTCCGTATGTGCTCCCTGCATATCTCAGCTATTAAACTACCGGTGCTGTAGATATTATGCATTTCAATTTAAGCTCAGCGGTTCGCGTACCTGGAGCTGGCACGTTTTCACCACTTATTGTTAAAAGGTAACGCCGATAAACTAATCAACGTGCAAAGGTGAAGCTTTATGCATGTGCATAAGATGGTTGGCTTTTCGGCAGACTAAGGGATAGCTAGGATTAGACCGGAATCGTGTGATTTTGTGCAAAGGAGTGCAAAAATCTTATCGATCTCGTTTTGGATATAAAGGTACCCACAAAGCTGGGGTCTAAACAAATCAGTAGGTGAGAATCGGGGTTTTTGAAGTGAGAGATGAAATATCTAGGGGAGGGGTTAGTAGGAAACATGGTTTATCTTCAGAGTAGTACTGTAATTAGGCAGGGAAATCTCTCAAGTCAATGGAACAGTTCCGTTTTGCAGCGGAATTTATGAGACCGCGAAACATGCATACCATCCGAGTTACACGTGTACCTTGAATATGTAACATGCCTTCCCATGATTCTTTCCACATAATCCCGAAAAAAAATTCAAGTAATTTGAGGGACCGTCTAAAATTTTCAAGCAAATTCGAGAAGATGTGGGAGCCGTAGACTGCTTACTCAGGATCCTTTACTCTGAACTTGTTCTCTTGTCCATATAAGATGATGTGATATCCTGAGTTTTAGAAATACAAATCAGAATCATCTCTTGTTTCTTTACCTCAACAGGTGAATTCCATATTACAATGCAGACTTCTACTCTCGCCCTCGTCGGCTCTATCTTGCTACATAGAGTATTGTCTGTCCCAACTACCGCAATTACATACGGAGATAGAGTTCCCTGTCCCCCATTTTCAGGTATAAATACTAAAATGTTTGTTTTATATAATAACAATTATTAAAACGTTTGAAATAGGTTCTTTCAACATCAGTAATTTCAAATTGTACCCCGAGAATGCAGATTTTGACAGCATCCACTGCAAGCTCTATGCATCGTGAGTATCACTAGCTCTTGCTTATCAATCCATACTGATTTTAAACAGAGCCAACTTCAACGGTTCCGTCCTAGTCTATGATCCATACACAGGGACACAATCCACAATTACGATTCCTGGCATAACCGGGGTCAATCCCTACCATATCTCCGGGATTGATTTTGATGCCAGAACTGGGATCATGTATTTCAGTGCTAACTCAGGCACCCCGTTTGTCTCACAAGGTTCAGACCTTTCTGGTCCAAACCAGTTGGTTAAGTACAACACTTCCAGCGAGCAAATCCTCAGTCTCGTTGATATGGCTGGTTTCCAAGCCGCTGCCCAAGCTCAGACTGGTGTGTTCCCAAGCGGATTTCAAGACCAAGCTACAGATGCCAATGGAAACACCTATTTTCTGGCATCGTATGGCCCTGGATTCGCCAAAATTACTCCTTCTAATGAAGTGTCGGTCTTCTGGGTCACAAACACCATTCCCACCAACGTTCTCAGCTACAATGGATTGGTCATAATTGGTAACAAGCTTGTAACCTTGAACAATATCAACGGCGCCCTCCAATACCTCGATATCACTGCCGCTAATCCTCAACCTATCAACGTTACCGTTACCGATACCGCTGCAGGTGTTATTGTGGACTGCGATAGCATTTATGCGCCACCAGAATTCGGACAAAAAGTTATTCTCTGCAGTAATGATGACACGAACGCATTAGTTGTGTTCCACTCCGATGATGATTGGAATACCGCAGCAAACCTGGGTAACGTTGCAAACCCCCTTACAGCAGATTCGGTTTTCCCTACTGCTTCAGTACAAATCGCACAGAGTATCTTCATGAATGCGGAATATTTCTTTGACGCAGGCCCTTTTGATGTTGCAGGGAATAGGACTATCTTTCCTTTCACTGATGTCACTGCTGCTATACACAGTCTTGTGTCGAACGCTACCAATAAGTTTCATTGATGCTGTAGCTTAAAGCCTAACAAACTCGAAAAGAGCCTGGAAATTGATTTTGGGTTTATTAGATGAGTCCTGTGTGCAGCTAAGGAATAGAACTTATGTATATATAATANTTTTTTTTATAACGATAGGAGATTTTGATTTCAATCCACTCTAGATAAATTTTCTGGGTTTCTTTCTCCCAAGGTGACCTGTCGTGGAGATTGCAAAACTTATAGAATAAATAAAAAATTTAGATTAACTTCGAGAAGAAAATATCCATAAAGCCTTATGGAGTTATATCCCCTCGTCCGTCATAAATGGAACAAGTTATGCAAAATATACAAACTAAACGTTTCTCAGGTTTATCGTGGTTCAGTTCGCTTCAATCAACTTGGTCAAAGTTTCTATCATAATTACTGCCATTATCCAAAACCTTAATTATAGTATCCTTAATATCAGATCTCTTAACTTAATAATGTCACTTTCCAAAGCTCATCTGTAGCATAATAACTACTAACTTTTGCTTGAGACTATTTATATATCCAACGTAAGTGTTAGAATTTCCTCGTGTTCTTCATCAGCCTCTATATTAATAAGAATAAATGAAATAATAATATACATGATTTTTGTGCCTATTAATATAACACTCCTACTAGTATACAAGTTATAAGACCTTCTCAGCGAGAAGAAGCTACAATGCTTTCTCGCTTCGATGATGAGGAACTTGGTCAAAGTCGCCCACCATTAAGCACATCCATCACTAAAAGGTAAATGAACCAAAATCTTGCAGGCCAGTTGGCGTAGTATTAGTTGGAATTGCCTGGAAATGGCTATCCCAGAGTTCCTTTTCCACAACTAGTCAGGGCGGATATACATAAAATGGAAGTTGGTTGAACCAATTTTTGAGGAATGAGAGACTTACCCAGTCGAAATTTGTTTCTGTATCCATCATACCGGAGAGTAGATCTGTTGTCGAGGATCCTGTAAGGTATTGAGTGCTAGAATCTAAGTCTTCAGTTGTGTCTAAGCGTGGTGGAGTAGAGAATTGTTGAGGTAGCGGTGAGGCATCTAGAACATTATTAATCAGAATATATATATAAAATAAACGCATTCGGGTGGAAATGCATGCTGAAGCAACGTACCAGATGCACTAGCTGGATTAGAAATAGTTATTATTTCCTGCATTAAGCCGGCTTGTTTAACTAGCCTCTCTTGTGCGATTTTCAAATTACTAGTTTCGAGCCTCTTTAACATTACCCTCAAAGCCTCTGCTGCTTTTGCCGCTTTATTCGATTTTCTGCTTGATTCGGACCAGATTTTATAGCTGTTCTGTAGTTTCTGTAGTCTTGTATCTCTCGGCCACATCCTTTCAGCCTCGTCTTCGTGGGTCTTTCCAAATCTCGTGTCCCAGTCAAGATCAAGACACAAGATTATGGCAGCAAGAACAAAGTCTTGACTAATCAGAGCACTCATTCTCCACCGTTCGCGGTACAGCTGGCCGCTAGGCTGACTAGCTTCGTGCATAACATATTGTACATCTAAAAGCTTCATTGCTGCATCTATCGAGGCAGTTCTCGAGTATCGGTACTGGGGATTGGACTGCCCTGGAATGAGATACTTTCGATGCAACAAGCAGCGGCTCTTCTGGAAGCACTCTTCAAGCGCTAATCTTCGAAGTATTATTTCTGAACGGTCGGTGAGGGAGAGACTTAGAGGTCGCATGGTCAGATATGGAGGAAGTGTAGCATGGGTTGCAGTGAGTTGAGAGTCGAGGTGCATCACGTCCTGATAGGGAGCAGGACTAGTAGCATTTATCTGATCCACAATTAATCCAAGCTGCCGAAAAAGACGAGTTTTGAATATGGCATACGCAACTGGGGTCACATCTGTGCTTGGACGTGGGTGCGGAAGCTCAGTCATGTTTTCGTGAAAATCAGCGTCTAGTAAGTTCTTCGGCTCAACAGTGTCTGTCTCTCCCTCCCTAATCATTCTCGGGAGTCCAACTAGAGCAGAAGTAACGAGATCGAGTTGAAAGATCATAGTCCATGTTCTCCTCCGCATTTCGCCATCAAATAGCGATATACTGGGATAGTGGCTTGCATCGCGATGATAACCCAATCGCATGGCTACTCGAACGATAATTCCAAGGATTATATAAGCACCGAACTCCGAATCTATGGCCCGAAAGATGTCAAGTAGGTAGTAGAAGCACAGAGTATCAACCGTGTATCGCACAGGCTTGAGGTAATTCACCTCGACTAGGCATTGTGCAGTTCTATCTCGGTAGTGATTGGCCATTTCGGAAACAGAGGTGAATGGTTCTGGCATAGTATGTAACTCGTCTCCGGACATAACATAGAAGTGTGACGCAAGACCGAGAATAGAGAAAAGGAGCCCAAACCACATTAGCGGTGTGCCGTCAGGATCCTTCCACATCTGGTCGTACTGTGACAGTTTAGCAATTCGTTCCAATAATTTGAATTTGTAGGCAACTCGCCTCTCTCATAAAAGTTGGTGCATGTATGACCACTATACTAGATTCAGTACTCTCTGCCAGAAGTCTGTTGTTAGCAGATAATGAACTTACGGGAAGCCAATTCCATGACGTTGAACCAGCTGGAGAGCAGTTTGTCACAGATTGGCCTTGGAGGGACTGAGGATATAATTTCAGACCTTGTTGCATGGTTATTGATACCGAACAAGATCTGGGGTTTGAAATCAACCATCTCGGAGGTATCCGTATTCTCCAAGTCAATTTTCAACTCTGAGATATCTTCCAGAATTGCCTCCCAATGATCACTGCCCACAAAGTTCACTTGATCTTTCGCCTTCGTAAATCTCCCCCGAGAGACTTTTGGTACGCTTGGGTCTACTTGATTATTGGGTGATGGCGCTGGAGAGTGAGTGAACCCGCCATCTTGCATCGGGCCTCCCGGAGTGGTTGCGGAGGAGGGTGATCGTTCCGTTGAGGGTGCACCGTGCTCTAATAAGCCCGCTTGGCTGTTCATTAGAGTCACAACCATTTCCTCTAAGTGGCGGATTCTCTCTTGAACATTCTTCGTGATAAGTTGTGGTCTCGCTGGTCGGGCACGTGCTGTATCCTGCTTGACGTAGTCACATGATGCAGGCTGCCCTCTTTTGGTGCAGTTGGAACAAGGTTTCATGCGATCGCATTTCAATCTGCAAGATAATTACCAGCTATGTGAGTGTGAGTCCCGTGATATAGAACTGCTCAGTTAGGACTCACTTCTTCTGTCTGCATAGCACACACGACATTTGCGGTTTGTCTCTTCGCCGACTTGGCCTGACAGGATGCTTCTGAGGACCTTCACTGGGGCTTGAGCTTAGCATGGCGGCGTTCGGGTCGGACATTATTGCGAACATATCAAAAATATGGGAGGATGAAGCATTGAAGAGCTGGAGAGTTAGAGAGTTGGAGTATTCCTCTATTGACGTTGTCTCCGGATTCGTCGACCATCCGACCATCCGACCATCCGAACCTAACCCCTTTCTAGCATCACGTGCAACATGACTACCGTTCGGAGCTTCTCTCATCGTCCGACCAAGTCATTGGCGTATAATTTGATAATTGTTGGATTTTGTATATAAAGCATTATAATTTGTATTGTTTGTATTTTGTATATAGAGCATTCTTCACCTTCACTTGCACCAGACTTTTTTCTCTTCTCAAGCATCACACAATCTGTTAACNAAAAAAACCTCCTAATTAATAATATGCTACAGCGTTCATTCCTTTTGCAGTTTCTCATTCAACTGAACTGAACTGAACTGAAATTCGTGTCTTACTTGTTAACTTCTAGCTCCCCTGTTGAAAACCGCTACACTCATTAACATGTTCTTTAAAGAGAAGGAAAAACAGCCACAGAAGGACGACATCGCGCCGCCTACTCGTACACCCATCGATGGGGATGACAATACCCTGATTGGCACAGCCCCAGCTAGTAAGGAGAACATCATGACTACAGACAATGACAACGACAGGGCCAAGGTCAAGGAACTTAAACAACATATCCAAACCGACACCGACATCATATACCCTTCGGGTCTTAAGCTCACCCTGCTGATGATGTCCATCTTTATTGGCATGTTCCTAATATCTCTGGTGCGTGTCAACCCTCCCATTATCTAAGTCTGAGGTAGCAGGCTCCTCTACCTCTACTCCAGAAGCCTCTACTCTACGAGCTGGAGCTACAAACTGACCAACCCCAAATTGCAGGACCGCCTCATCATCTCGACCGCCATCCCCCAAATCACCGACGAGTTCCACTCAACCAATGATATTGGCTGGTATGCCACAGCATACCTGCTTACAAGCTGCGCCTTCCAGCTAGTGTTTGGAAAGCTATACGCCTTCTTTAGCATCAAAGCTACCTTTCTGGCAGCCATACTTCTTTTCGAGGTCGGTTCGACCCTCTGCGGCGCAGCCCCGAACTCGATTGCTTTCATCCTGGGCAGAGCCATTGCTGGCCTGGGATCCGGAGGCGTTCAAGCTGGTTGCGTATGGCCCCCTTTTATTCCCTTTTATATCTTCTCTTTCTCCTTGTCCTTCTAAAACATTAAACATCTCCTACCACTTTTCGACACCACCCCCCTTTCCTCGTCTAATCTGCTCCCTCTTCCTTCCCATCCGTCCATTTGCTTACATTATAGTACCTTAGCTGGTTGTAATTGTCTATGCGGTTCCACTGCACAAACGGCCCAAGTACCAAGGTTTCTTTGGCGCCGTGTTTGGCATTTCTTCAGTCGCCGGCCCTCTGATCGGTGGCGCCTTTACCACAAACGTCACTTGGAGATGGTGCTTTTACCTGAATCTTCCCTTGGGAGGTGTAGTCATGGTGTTGGTTTTTTTCTTGCTCCAAATCCCTGACCGTCCCAACACCAAGATTCCTTTTAAAGATAAGTTGCGGCAGCTCAACGCCCTAGGCCTGCTTGCTCTCCTTCCCGGAGTCGTCTGCCTATGCCTGGCCCTGCAATGGGGTGGCACAACGTATGCTGTGAGTTTTACACCTACCTAATATTCTATGGCGCTACCCCTTTCTCTCTTGCCTCGGGTTTGTAGGAGCTGATAGTATCTAGTGGAGTGAGGGACGTATTATCGCGTTGCTTGTGCTCGCCTTTGCGCTGTTTATCGCCTTTGCCTTAATTCAGGTCTGGAAGCCGGAGCAGGCTACACTGCCACCGCGCATCTTCATACAGCGCAGCATTCTCTCTGGCTTCTGGGTGAGCGCTTGTCTAGGCGCACACCTGAATGTGTTTGGTAAGGCCTGTTGT
Source organism: Scytalidium lignicola (assembly GCA_002812745.2). Taxonomy (NCBI): domain Eukaryota; kingdom Fungi; phylum Ascomycota; class Leotiomycetes; genus Scytalidium; species Scytalidium lignicola. The sequence goes on from NCSJ02000126.1 coordinate 112,705, forward strand.
ATTTGGAACAAAGAAGATTATCTCGTACTAATGCCTGAACACTAGTATACTACCTTCCCATCTGGTTCCAGGCTGTTGACGGCATCTCGGCTATCAAGAGTGGCATCCACCTCCTTCCTATGCTGTTGTCCGTCGTTGTGGGCTCTATCATGACTGGCCTGCTAGTCTCCCGAATCGGCTATTACACGCCCTTTATGATCTTTGGCATCTGTCTCACAGCTATCGGGGCCGGCTTGCTCACCACCCTCGAGGTCGGCACTACGGAGGGTAAGTGGATCGGCTTCCAGATCCTGTACGGCTTTGGCTTGGGCTCTTCCACTCAGGCGCCCAACATGGCCGCACAGACGGTGCTGCGGCGCGAAGACGTGTCCATCGGCGCGTCACTTATGTTCTTCGGTCTGCAACTCTTCGGTGCCATCTTCACCTCTGTTTCCCAGAACGTACTCAACAACCAACTAGCCAAACGCCTGGTAGGCATCCCGGGCATCAGTCCCGGGCTGATTCAGAGCACGGGCGCTACCGAGATCCTCAATCTTATCCCCACCAAGTATCGCGCCGCTGCCCTAGTGGCCTATAACAACTCGCTACGCGTGTGCTTCCAAATCGGCCTCATCGTGGCCTGCCTCTCTTTTCTGGGCGCTCTTGGCATGGAGTGGCGTACCGTTAGGAAGAACATCCCACCTAAGAACCCTGACGGCGAGCGGGCTGCTGAAGAGGGCAAGGGCAAAGGCAATTTAGGCATGGAGGAAGAGATAAAAGCAGAGGCCGATGTGGAAGCGCAAAAGCCGACATAATTCAAAGTGGAAGAAAAACTTGAGGGAAAGACTGAGGAGAAAATTGACACTGAGAAATTAGGGGGTAAGGAGATTGACAGCTTAACTGACATCCTTACTAAACCTTAAAAAGTGAAGAGAAAAGATTTTCCTGTTTCTTACGATTTAATACTGTTTCATTAGAAGTGGATACCTTATTAGCTTAGAAGGTTGGCTACTCCCATTGGTTGAGCTAGTTTATTTAAGGGCAGAGGGAGAGGGAGAGGAGCTAAATAAGTTTGTATAGTACAATAGAGGCAACAACAACAATAGAGACCCTACTCAAAATAATTATTGAAAAACTTTAAGATAATAGTTTCTCTGATTGGCATTAAAAAAGAAACATATTTCTCTCTTTTAAGTTTCTCGGCGAGCGCTACGTAGTTTTAGCATATGCATATGCAGGCAAAACTGCGCACTGCAAAGGTGGGAGAATGTGGAGCCAGGTAGGCAGATAAGCTTAAGAGGAAGACCCACTCCTAATGGAACTGCATTCTGCAAGGGCAGTTTGCTTACAATGCCCTGTTGAATGATACCCCTGATCCTGCATCAATGTAACACGGAGGTACAGCGGTTAAGTAAGGTAGTAGCACTACATTTAACTCTTTTGTTAGTTTGCCTTTTATTATACTTTTTATCCTTATTAGTCGTTGAATAAATATCAGTTGTATAACCCCCAGAAGTGTCGACCTATAATTTGCGACCTACTTGGCGCTGCCTAGCTTCCTGCTAGCAGAGTAAAAAGGCTAAGGATCGATTGGAGACATACTTAGGTGAAGTCTTACAAGACATGAAGCACTCATTTCAGCCCATAAGCTGGACCGCACACTGATAGAAGCTCAACTTTAGAACAGAAAAATGTATTATCATGCTTCTGAGTGCTACGTATCACTACACTGAAATTACATGTATAGATATCTAGGTGCATCTCAGCTTCCATTTACACTCAGACGCTACAAGTATAAGCAAGCTTGGCTGCAGGAATTTATCTATGCCACCGCTCATGTATCAAGGTATACTACTAGCTTTTTACAAGGAATGAAGAAGAATCTACCGAAGGATTGGCCCTCAGCTGCGGGTAGAAGACGAACTTGCAGTGTGTGAAGACGATTCGATGTTATTGCACGATTGAGCGGTGATGTGATTCGTGGCCCTATATCCCAGTAGGAAAGCAAAAAAAATAATCACACAACATGAAGAAAGCAGAATACTGTAGTCAACTTGAATCGACGATTCCAAACGTGTTGAAAGGATGGTTCCATTACTCAATCCTATCTACTCCATCCCATCCCGCTTCTGGCAACGTGTTCGCTTGTTTCAGCATTCACTCTAAACACTTCGAAAGTCAGAGCTCCATATTAATCACTGAGCAAAGATAACTCCACACAGACCCGCCAGTTGCCATCACACCGTTCTTATTCTTATGACAGCTCTTCTTTTTCGTTTTACTTGTCCTCAACCCGTTTATTCCCCCTGTTACCTAGAAGCACTGCGAGTCTTTGTCCAGGCTTGTTATTATTTCCTACCCTCCTGACTACACCAACAACTCCTGACCCATCGATCTCCTCAACACCCACGGCCACTCTTTTCACTCCATCTTGCTTCATTTTCTCCTCCACTTCGCTATCTGTCATCATCGAAGCTATTGAAAGGTAATCTCTCGTCTCCTCAGTAATAGCTTGAGATAGCCCTTGCCAAGTATTGCCCAGCATTGAGAACCTACTCTCTCTCGCAAAAACCGTTACGACGATGAGTATCAAAATTGTATGAAGCATCAAGACGACGCAAACTGCCAGAAGCCCCCAGTAGCGTTGCGGAGTATTTGCAATGACGAAGTAGTCTACCTCGGCTGTTTGGTTGTTGTTGAATTGAGCAATTTAGTCATAATATGCCATGCTTGATAAGACAGTAATGATGGATTGCAAAGCAAAAGCGACAGAGGCCCCCGTATTTACCATCTCCTGAACTAACCAGACGTGCATTGGATCAGGGGTAATGAATTGAGGCTTTTGAGCAGATGGCGAGATAGCTTGCCACAGAAGGGCGGTATAATTTCCGGTCATTCCAGATCCACCTCCAGATGGACCTTGCATGTTCGCAAAATCACGAACAAAAGGTTCGACAGGGGGCAAATCGGAGGCATCTGCTATCCAAGACGGTTTCTCCTCCAATTCAAGAACTCCTCTATCTTGCAAAGATCCCGGATCAGGTCCTTGGCCCAGTTGATTTCGGATCTCGCTGAACGTATAGATGGAGTTGACCGAATCAAAGGAAGCCACAGGTTCGGTTCTGTTGAACCTGCTAGAAATCGACACAGGAATATCCGCAATGCGGAATGCTGAATAGCATACAGTTACTCCGAGTACTAGTTCTCCTTTTGAATAAACCAAATCAAGCCATTCTCCATTTTCGCTGTATTCTGGAGGAGAAGCAGGAGTTCCTCCCGCGACCGCATCCCAAGTATAGGCTGAACCGAGAGTCACATTCAAGATCAGGTATGCCGTTCCATAGTCTTCTGGCTCCTCAAAGCCTGCAGAAGTGTTTGCAGGTAAGACGTCAGCCACGAATTCGCTACTCAAACCTCCAGCCATATAACCCTCGCCTAGTTGGCAGATTGTTAGTCTCCACCGACTGACTTGGCTTGAATTAACCAAGCTATAACCGCCAATCCCATTGGTAGGCAAAGTTATATTCCTCTACTAGCAGACGACAAACTAGGACCATCAGGAATTCATCACCACACAATAGAGGATTCAGCTTGTAAGTAAAGAACTGAAATTTAATAAGGTAAAACTTAAAATCCACTCACAGGGAACCTG